>JAQQPU010011464.1:7893-27886 GCA_029168905.1 Artemia sp. Kazakhstan ARC1039 | reverse complement strand
ATCGTTTAGACCTGGGTAGAAAGTCTGGTTGCCTGTCGAAAAATGAAAATAAAAAATGTCCCCAGATGTCCCCTTTTGTAAATAAACTTTTTGATTCACCGATGCTTTAATTCCCCCTCGACCTCCCCAATTCTGGATCTGAATCTCAATTTTTGCTCGAATTCTGTCGATATAGCTATGGAGAACTTTCACAGGGTCATTTAAAATAATGCTCGCGTTTTCCCCGGGAGGGTTAAAATCTACCCTGTATGTTTGCAAATGGCTTAGAGCAGATTCTAACAGATAAAAATCAGGCAATTCCGGGGACATTGCACTATTTTCATGTCCTGTCCCTGTTTGTTCAGGACTCAATTCACTAATTGTAAAGTGGTCGTTAAAAATGTCCCCGGAAAAATGAGCTGCTGTTGTATTACTACTATTATCTATACTATTAAGTGGAATGGTGGAGGAGGGTGACAGGGAATTGTCAATAACACCACTCCCAGTCTGTTCAATCACATTGGGGGGATGTGACATGAGGTTCCCTAGTACATATTCCAAGGTGTTTGGGGACAATTGATCGAGCCAGCCTGTATTGTCCTCTGATGGAATTTCGTTATGGGGACCCGGTTCAGATTTACTTGTAACATCACCTAAATGTTCACGCCTGAAACTATCTGCCCACTCTGGGTCCTCAAGCATGTCAATATCGCAAGTTAAGTCCTCCAGGCTGGCCATTTCCCCAAAAACATCGTTAAGGAACCCTCTATGCCACTCCAAATTCTCTAGAACCAGTGTAGGTTCATCCCTGAACTCTGCTGGTGGTGACAGAATTGGTTCTGTAAATATACTTGCTTCATCACTCAATGGTGTCGCTGGTGGTGCTATATTTTTAATCTGTAGAAAAAAAAGTTTTATTTTTTATGTAAAATAACCATTTTTTTTATAGTTAATAAACTTTGTCAATTTCTCATAGTCATTGTCCCACTACCACCACCACCTGAACAATTAAAAGAAGAAGAAAAAAAGTTACATTGCCTTATGTCTTTCATAATGTCAACTGAACATGTTAAAAAATATATATTTTTTTTTGTTTTTTTTTAGTCAGGAAAATGTAGTCTTATTCTTAGAAGGGTAAGTTAGAACAAGAGAATGATAAAAAAAACTAATGGTTTTATTCCAAAAATTTTTTAAAATAAAAATGCAAAATATGGGTCCAATTCGAGTGTTTGACCCTCTTCATTATAACTCTCAATGAAATTTGACCATCGTTCGACTGACGTGGTATACTGTATGAACACTTGCTCCTCAGCTTCAGTTAACGGACACGAATCCCATATGTCGGCGGTTAGCGGTGTTACTTTCTCAATAATTCGAATTTTCCTCTGTCTTTTGCCAACGGATTTGTTTGAAGTTGACCTGGGCTAAATAAATGATTGTAAGAGAGAAGAACTTTTTTCTCCATCCATATCAACAATTAAAGTGCAATTAAAATGTTGGATGGTCCTTTTTAGAGCCCCCCTCCTCCTCCCCCTCCCCCCCTCCTCCCTGGGAGAACCCTTGGGAACCGGGAGCTTCCTTCGAGGTAGGAGGATCGATACCCTTTCGAGTTGGGGGTATTGGACTTCACAACACTGTTCAAATAGAACAGTCTCAAATTCTTTTCTCAAATACATCCTTTTCAAACGAAAATAATTGCCTGAGTTGGTTCAAAATATTGTTTTCTTCGCATCATTGTGAAACACATAATCGGTGATTATTAAAAGGACTTTCTTACCGCAAAAAGACATCCTGCTACAAGGAAACCCCTAATTAAAATTCAAAGCGGATGAAGTTGGCGATAAGAGCCCGGATGTGGGTGATGGCTTAGTACAAAATATACGGCAGTTTGAGAACGATTTGCGAAACAGTGAATAGTTAAGTTTTTTGTTTTTCAAATAGTTAGTTTTTGTTTAAAAGGAATATTGGAATTATTGCATTAGAATGTGTCTTGGTTAGAAGTTACAAGGTAAGTTTTTTTTTTAGAAATGCGTGATAAGCATTCCTTTATATACCCCTAATTTGGTTAATGAAAGAAAATGAAATAGTTTAGAAACAAATTTTAAGTTTTACTCATCAAAAGCTATGCGCCTGAGAAAATTTACCTTATTTTTGAAAATAGGGATAGAAAAAATATATACACTTACAAGTTCTGGCTGTACATCAGAATTCCCTGACATGGCTTGAAGAAGAGTGTCCCTCCTATCTTGATCTGATGAGGCTGAGGCATTATATGAAGCAGCCCATTCCCTTTTCAACTTCCTTCCATCTTGCGTGCAGCTAACACTGGGGTCAGAGGACCCTGCCATTAAAAGATTCGCGGCTATTGGTTGATCCAGGTCATGTGTAATTCTACCAGCGTATTTGATAATAGCCGGTCTTGTGGCTTGCATTAATGCAGGTTCGCTATATCTTGCTTTCTTTTCAGAAGGGGGGTTATTGCACGTATCTGCTTCCTTGAAAAAAAGGCAAAATTTAGCATGTAGCAAAAATGCATTTTGGGTTTGGAAAATAATTCAGTTTATGTTAGGCATCTAAAGTAGTGTAAAAAACATCTTGATTTCAAAATCAGGGGTTTTCAATTACTTTTTTGAGCAACTGAATCTTAATTCGACAAAAACTGGGTTTGCCACGAAATTTTACAAAACCTTACTTGAGTCTTTTTTTTTCTGCTTCGAAAAAGTTGCAAGATGCTTATCTTTCTGCTAAAAAGCTAGCAGGGGGAATGGGACCATTTTGGTCCTTGGGTCATAAAGATTAAGAATCCACGGAATATTCTGATTTAAACAGGGTACAATATGTGCCTATTTTTTGCATTAAAAAAACTGGTGTTAAAATAGGGGGAGCTGGAATTTTTTTTTTCAATTAAATAAATATTTATATTTTCCTTTATTATCAAAATAAAATACTCATTTTTACAAATTTAGATTTTCTTTAGAATGATTTTCAGCTCTTAAACTAAGGTAAGCAGCTTAGATTCTAAATTGTTTTGATTCTTCTTCTAAAGACTAAAAGCACCATTAGGCTACTATGATCTAAAATATCACTGAAATACATTTTCCAGCAGTACATGGTAACGAACTATAAGTAAGGAACAAATCAGGTTAATAGTAACCGAAACTCTAAAAAGGAAGCTTTTGTAACAATTAATACATTAAAAGAATCAACATTTTATTCTAACCCCAAATTACCGATCGAAAGCTAAGCCTTCTGCTTCAAAAAAGTTGCAAGATGCTTATCTTTCTGCTAAAAAGCTGGCAGGGGGAATGGGACCATTTTGGTCCTTGGGTCATAAAGATTAAGAATCCACGGATTATTCTGATTTAAACAGGGTGCAATATGTGCCTATTTTTTGCATTAAAAAACTGGTGTTAAAATAGGGGGAGCTGGAATTTTTTTTTTCAATTAAATAAATATTTATATTTTCCTTTATTATCAAAATAAAATACTCATTGTTACAAATTTAGATTTTTTAGAATGATTTTCAACTCTTAAACTAAGGTAAGCAGCATAGATTCTAAATTGTTTTGGTTCTTCTTCTAAAGACTAAAAGCATCATTAGGCTACTATGATCTAAAATATCACTGAAATACATTTTCCAGCAGTACATGGTAACGAACTATAAGTAAGGAACAAATCAGGTTAATAGTAACCGAAACTCTAAAAAGGCCCACTGATCTTGATAAAAATCGCACCGTAAATTTCAGCCTATAAGAGAACTATGTGGAGGTTTCAGCTCCTAAACAATAGGCTTCTAAGTGTATAAGTACCCTTAGTTCTAGTGTCTGTCTTAAGTAGTCAAAACTTTTTAAAAGAGGTAACCACACAGTGTAAGGAAAGAATTTCTTCCTTAACTTAATGACAAGACAATTTCTTTTTATTATAATAATGAGAAAATTTTTACTCACCAGAAATTGCTTAGAATTATCCATTTTCTATGTAAATGTTTACAAAAAATGTCAGTAGTGTTAAGTTGAATAAACTATTCAAAACTGTTGAAGAATCTAATTTGAAACCTGAATATATACAAAAAAATAACTGCATAACAGCGAAACAAGACGTGCTGGTTTTGGTTTATCACTAAAAAAAAGACATTGAACTTTGAAATTGCGTAAATCTCTTTGAAAGGGTGTAATGCTCCTGTAGAATAGAATTACCTACCGGAAAAACCGGAAGGAACATAAAGTCGTAGAATTCAAAAGATGGTAAAAAAAAAACATGTATATACCTTGAACTAGAAATTGCGTAAATCTCTTTGAAAGGCTGTAATGCTCCTGTAGAATAGAATTACCAGAAAAACCGGAAGGAACATAAAGTCGTAGAAATGGTAGTTCCTACTCTACTCACCTATCAAGTGCAGCCAAAGCCGCGACTGGTCTTCCTTTGTTTTTAACGTTCTGCCACTTCGTTTTCCACAATTTCAGTTCGTGGGTTAGGGCATCTGGCTCTGGTAAAAGGTCGGAGTAAATATCAGTACTCTCACTGATTTCTGCATCAGACAAGTTTCTTTTGTCTAAGTTCGCACTTATAAAGCCTCTTAAAGTTGTCAAAATTGTCCGATGCACCGTAAATCTCTTCTTGAGTTCTGACATGAAGTAGTCCATGAATGGAATGTATATGGAATCTCTGTACGCTTCTTTCGGCGAACCGATGTCATAATGGTCGTTTCGACGACGACTAACTCTTGGAAACGCTAATTCTATCTTCAGATCTCTGCCAAAATCATCAATTTTTGAATAAAACGAGTCGACCGAAGAGTCTGCGTCTTCGCGTAGGCCCACAACTGTCTGCACCACAGTTTCAACATGAACGCATGCAAGCGCCAAGTCACAGTCAACAGCTTCAAGAATTTTACACAGCGGCAGCGTAAGACCAAACAGTTCTTTTGCTACGAATAAACTGGTCAGAAACTGTCCTTGCTCCATTGAGCCTGCTAACTGATGGGCCTTTGCGAAAGTCTCAGCATTCGCGTTTTCTTCTTGAAGCTGGGTCCAGTAGAGTAAAAAAGATCAACCTATGTCCAGAATATTTACAACTCTAAAAAAAGAGGCTTGAAAACAATATAGACTGGAGATTAAAATAAACTGATGAACATGCTGATTAGACGAAAGCGTACTAATTCTGACCAACTAATGGCTTTTGAAAACCACTTCCGTTGCTAAATCTCCACCACACAAGGGTATATATCCCTTTCAATGCAGAATGATAGATATGCCTAATGTCTAAACAGAGAGAGGGAACCCATAGTTCCGTGTACCTCCTCCCTTCCATGGAAAATATACATTTTTCTACGATTTTTAAAATATTTTCCGACGGTTTTTGCTGAATTTGTAGTTTGTCTAGTTTTGATACAAGCAAATTTTTTTACCGAGCCATAATCCCCCCTCCTAACTCCGGTGTATAGATCGTAGCCATGCACGTACGCAGGAATTTGTTTTTTTTTTGGGGGGGGGGGGCCAAATCCTTCAAACCCATTATTCTGTGAGAAAAATCAGAAAATTATTGGAAAATAAAAAACAAATCTTGAGACTTCAGGTACGTCCGGATACTCCCTGTAGCCTATCCGGATACTCCCTGCGTACGTCCCTAATCGTAGCTCTCCCTGTCTGACATGGGTGTTCTTTTCAACTTTAATTTTTGACTTAAGGTGCCATTCTTTAAAAGGGCAGAATTTACATCCTGCCTTTTCTTTTAAAGCACTTTCGCCCATGACAAGGGCTATGACAAGTCAAAATTCATCATAATGTTACAGCAAAATTATTTGTTTGAAAACAAATAAATTAGTCTAAAAATTCGTTTGAAAAGACAGCAAGTTGAACGAACTGGCCTAGAAATTTGTTTGTTTGTAATAATTACCTTATTCGCGAAGGAAAAATACAGAATTACCTCCTTAGGTTGTATGTGAAATTCATTTCTGTAATGAAAACAGGTCATCTGGTATTTGGCAGTATGCCTTAATTTATTTTAGCGAACGTTGGAAAAACCATAAACACCCTAAGATACCCGGAAGACCAAATACCCGACATACGCAGTCAAAAGTATTTCCTTTTACCACATATTGACTTCAAATTCAGACTTTTTTCACATCAACAATATAAAGAGGCTAGTTTTCAGTTGTATAGGGCTATTTTTGCAAAGCGAGCCACCTAAAACAGAATATTTTGAAAGGCAGAACACGAATGTTGAAATAAAAACGCTGAATAACGTCGGTTATTTCCCAAGAGAAAATAACTGCTGATGGAAACAGAAAAATAAGACGAAGACCCCCCTCCCCCGAAAAAAAAACACTCGCCAAAAAATGGTATACCTTTCACTTTGCGCGACTAAATTAAACCACTCTGCCGCAACGGTTCCTATTTTCACATGTAAAATAAAAAGCAAGTACATTCAACTGTATTTAGGTTCTCGTCAAACCAGAAGATTCAGTTTTTTAACGTCTGGAACTGAGGCAGTACAGTTTTGCGTACCATGAAGAATCTAAGGATGTCTAATAAGATTAGTATAAGCAGTATTGAAAGAAATGTTTGGTATATCTTAATTGCACTAGCTTGGGTTGAAATTTTAGTGTTTTTGAGCCCGAGTGGCTCCAATTTCGGTGGGAAACCAAAACCCAACACCTGTCAGAATGAAGTGCACTTCAAACCAGAGCCTCATTACAATGCAGAACCATTGGTAAGTCAGAATTTAAACTGCTGTGTGTATTTTATTAATTTTCATTTTCTAGGATTAATATGCATTAACTATTCTAATGTTTTGCAGTAAAAAAGAACGAAGAGAATTTCTTTATTTGAGTAATAGATGGCTTGTAAGTTTATTCTCATCTCTCACTAGGAATATTTCTCATTTTCCTGTTTATAAACATTTTTTAAAGCTGTTTTGTTTCCAGGGAGGTATTGCCCCTTGCTCCTCCGCCGGTGTCCATGGGAGGCGCCCTTATTAAAATGATTTGTTTGCAGAATTCACTCTAAAAACGTGGAAATGACGAGCTTACAATCAATGTTTGATATTTCATAACTTTCCTAGCTCCTGATCAATATTTGTAGGAGTAGCCTACACTTTTTTAGAGGGCGATTATCATTTTCTGTTTTTGTACGAATATTCAATTAACACTTAATTTAATAAACGGGTGCTGAAGGAGGGAATAGTAGCTTCCTCACATTTTACTAGTCTTGGATCAAACAGCTCATAGTTATAGTAATGAACAGTAAGTGAAGAGCGACCCTTGTTAGCGGAAACCAAAACTCTAAAAAAAAAATAAAATTGAAATTAAATATTTGCAACAACAAATTCTATTGTTTATGCTGATTCTAAAAATGTAAAATTAATTAATTTTAAAGTTTAGCACATAAAATTTGCAAAATAGAAACAGGAATTGGATTCCCCAAAAAGGTGTGTTGTCTAGATGGAAATTATGCGAATAAAGTTGATATGTACGAGAACCCTAAAGCCACTATCAACAGGATATGGAATTTCTTAGTTTTCCAGAGAAGGATGACCGTGTATCCAATCATCCATAGTCTATAATGCTAGCTTTTTAAGAAAAGAGCTCATTCGAATAAACATTTGAAAATCTAGTCCCTTTGTAAGTAGTTGATTAAAATAAAACCTTTTCCGAAAGAAAAGGTTCTTCCAAGAAAAGTAAAGAGCAATATTAAACCTATTTTTTCAACAGGGGTGATCGTATCGAACCATTGGTCCTAGAATGTCGGAGAGGGCTAATTCAAACGGAAACTAAAAGTTAGAATGCCCTTTTTAAGTGACCAAAAAGATTAGAGGGCAACTAGACCCCCTCTCACGCTCATTTTCCCCAAAAGACATCCGATAACAATTTTGAGATAGTCATTTTGTTCAAAATAGTTGAAAGGTCCAATAAATATGCCTCTGATGATGACCTGACCTCCATATCCCATGGGGAAACGGCTATAGGTTTTGCAATTTGTTCGTTGTTCACGTATAATATTTTTCATTTGGAAACGTACGGAATTTTTCACGATTGGGGCGATTTTACACGGGAAGTATTCCCCATGAGGTGGAATTTTCCACGGAAAGAGGATGGGGATTTCCCAGTAGGATTTGAAAAACGATCAGAAATTAAATAAAAAAAACAAGTTTTTTCAACCGAAAGAAAGGAGCAGCGTTAGAACTTAAAATGAACTGAAATCATTCCGTATATGACGGGGTTACCGCTCCTCAATCCCTTGCTCTTTATGCTAAAGTTCAACTTTTCGTTTAATGGAATAAACATATTTTTTTAAAGTACAAACAAACCTTGGAGTAATGAGTGAGGGATTTGAGAGGGGACAGCCTCCTCATATTCGGAATGATGTCGTTTCATTTTAAGTTTCAATGTTGCTTCCTAATTTCAGCGGAAATAAATGCATAATAAATGCGGAATAAATGTTTTTTTATTTAATACCACAAATTCAAAATGAAATAAATGCATTTAAGGTGATTTCCTAAAACGAGTCCCGTTTTTGTATTAAAAAAAGAAAAAAAAAAAACACACACAACCAGATTTGTTTTCTGATCGAGATGGTTTCGGTTCTGAAATTATAACTGAGTTGCCTTCATCGCCTGAATGATCATCAACGAAAGAAAGTAGAACAGTTTACTCTAAGAATCAATATAACCAAATTTTTCTTCGAGAATTTATTGCCTAGGCTTGCCTAGCCCATCTCCCATGTATAAATTTAAAATCTACTTTACCTTCCCCTCCACTTCTTTTTCAAAATTCCAACTGGATCCCTCAAACCGTTAATTTCTGTTTCCCTGATATATGGTATTTTGATAACCTAGATGAACTTAGTGTATTTTTATGTAGTTCTATCCATTCCCATAAGCTACAATTCAACATCCATTTGACCCCCCTCCCACCAAAACTTTCCCTTAAGATTTCATTTAATAACCTAAGTCGTTCCCGAGACGTCGCTTTGACATCCTGGCACCTCATAGTGCCTTTTGATCTGTCTCGCTAACTAACCGTCCAGAAAACATAGGAGTTTACACTGTAAAAACATTATTTATGTGTAGGTTGGACAAAAAAAATGTGTTAAACCTTTCCCCTTTCTTAAAACTAATTTGTCATTCCCTTGCTCAGCCCTCCTCCATCCTATCTCCAACAGTGCAGGAAAGTTTCAACTCCGCTCCCCGACTGTTCAAAAGATATTGCAGACATACTATATCGAGGACCTGAGGACACTCAATATCTCTCCATTCCCCTCGCCATTTTGATAACCTGGCAGTACATTGCGTCTTTTGATTTATCTCGCTACTTAACCATGCACGAATTATAAGTCTCATAAGAGCTTATAGTACAAACCATCATTTTTGCCTGGATTGAAGTGAAAGGCTGTTTATTCCCGCCCCCTTTTCTAACAATACATTTTAACTTCCTTTGCCCTCCCTCCTTCCTTTGCCCGAATGTAACTGAAAATTTCAACTCCGTCCCCTAGCCTGTTGCTAAGACATTGCAGCCATAGTATTTCTGTGAACTGGATGCACATAATCTTTTAATTTATCTCTGCTCCCCATCCCCCTCCCCTAATACTACATTTGAACTTCCTTTGTGCTCCCTCCTTCCTTTGCCCGAAAGTACCTGAAAATTTCAACTCCGTCCTCTAACCCGTTGCCAAGATATTGCAGCCATAGTATTTCTGTGAACTGGGTGCACATAATCTTTTAATTTATCTCTGCTTCCCTTTCTTGTTCAAGGTTCAAAGTCCACTCGACCTTGAGCTCTCCCGTCTCCAATACTCCCTCAATGTTTCCAGTCTCTTAAGCCACTCCTTTGACATTATAGATAATTCAAAAAGTCATGTGTAGATCAAATTATTACTCTTAATAATTGATATGTACCTGAATGATTAGACCCCTTTAGCCGTCAATTTGATAGATTATGAACAAGCGTTTGATTCAGCCGACAGAAGAGCTTAACTGAAGTTCCTATTCTTATATTCTATACCAGGTAATTACATTGAATTGATTAGTGCTATGTGCGAGAACAACATCGATTTAGTTATGATAGAAAATGAGGCTAGTAGATAGTTCTCTGTCGTATTAGGAGTTAACCAGGATTGCTTTCTATCACCATTCGTTTGGACCATTTTGATAGACTTTGCCTTGAGGAAGACGGCAAAGGCTATGAAAGAGCATGGAATCAAATAATAAAGTAAAAATCTGCTAGACTTAGATTATACAGATCATCTGAATGTCATAGATAAAAAATTTTATCAAAATGAAAGATTTTTTTGACATATTGAGAGTTCAGGGTGCAAGAATAGATTTGGAAACTAATGTTAAGAAGACAGAGTCACTTAGGCTAGGAATAAATGAAAGTGAAGAGGTGATACTGGGTAACAAGAGGATCGATCAAGTGGATAGCTTCACTTCTAGGTAGTATTATTAGTTAAGCTGATGGATACAGTGAAGACGTAAAAGTAGAATAGCCAAGGGCCAGAGTTTTTTTTCACAGTTTGAAAAAGATTGGAATAGCAGGAAGATAAATATGCGAACCAAGATTAGAATATTGGAAGCGATAGTGATGACAGTGGTCAAGTATAATTCTGCAACGTTGGCCTTTTAGAAGGCCAAACAGGACTCACTGGATGTTTTCTGAGGGATTTGCCTACAGATAGATATGGTTACCCGTTTGACTGACGGTATTTCATTTGTATTTCAAACAGTAAGCGTTAGGAAAAAATTGGTTAGGACACATTTTTCGGAGGATGACAGATTGACAAAGATTGGCCTTTTTGGCCATCCATATTCGACCAAAAGAAAAGCAGGTTGTTCCTGAATGAGGTAGTAAAAGGTCGTAAGAAAGAAATTAAAGGAAGCTAGAAGTTTTTGTGCGGGTGTAGAGAGGAAATCTTTGGATAGATTGGGATGGAGGAATAGCGTGCACAGCTGTGTTGGTCTCGGCTGGCTTGGTGTTGCAGTGGGTTGTTAGCGGTATTAATAGCAACAGCATGATTTATTTTGTCTCTTAATCTTGGATATTACTTATTTTTTCTCTTTTCTTCCTTTTTCCATGTAATTATCTAAGGTAAAGTAAAGGTTAGAATATTAACTTCCATGCGCCAGCACGGCTCCAGTTGTTTTCCTTAGCGCAGTGATCCATACCAAGAAATGGTCGATATGTAAATTTTTGGTGATAAATAAACTAAACTCAAAGAATCGCCTTTTTGTCTAAGAATTTAAGCGTATTTTTCACGTGACGAGGTGAGAAAAGGCTGAACTCCTGTCCATCAAATGACAGTTTTGTATTCAAAATTAATGTTTATGTTTTGCTATAAAGGGCTAATATTGTAGGTGGGTTGTGCTGTTAGGGGTCGAGTAGCGTAGGAGCTTCATGTTTAGTTGTTTAGGGTAGTAGTATGTGGGATCTGATCTATTTGGGATATAGTTCACATGAATTTGTGTTATGTGATGATGTACTGCGATGTCCTGAGGAGCTGAGGCTTATGCAAAAGGTTGGTATGAAATAGGGAAAATTTCCACCTTTAATCAATTGGAATGCAATTGTCACAAACTGACATGCGAAGTGCTGATAAGGCTCACACTCAGTGTGGAGCTCACAAATTTTGTAACCGAAATTATAACACGTAAGTCAGATGATATTTTAAGGCTGAATCCCGAAGTTTTGTTTGGGGGGAGGGGGTTACTAAAACTGACCAAACGCAATCAAAATTTGTTTACATGTTTTTTTGGTTCCCTTTGTATGAGTCGGACAAAAACTTCAAGGGAGGGGAGTTAAATCGGGTACCCCCACCCGATAACGTCCCCTGCCACCAATCACACTCACATAAAGAAAAACCATAAAATCTGGAGCATAATACCATTTATTGGTAATACGTAACAGCACCATTTATTGGTAACAGTGATTGATCAGAGTAAATTATTATGGAGGAAGGTAATCTTAATATATTCTATTATAATTTTTTGGTTCACCTTTATCATTTGTAACACAATTAATACTTTTGTAGGATATTATGCGGTGGCATCAATGGAACAACTTAGGAGCATGCAAAGATCTCGAGTTTTTTGGTGGTTATATCTGGAACGGTGCTAAGCCAAACGAAGAAAAAATGGACGGTCATAAAGCAGTTTGTCTTGATAATTCCATAAGACCGATTCCTGGCAATTGCTTAGTTTATTCATTTGGAATTAAAGATGATTGGTCATTTGAAACGGCTATGCTACACTACGGTTGTGAAGTCCATGGATTTGATCCGAGTATTGATGAGCCTGTGCAAACGGGAGGGAAGAAATTCATTTTTCACAAAATTGGTAAGATTCTTCAGTTCAATCATCAGCATGGACGCCACTAGGAGTTTTTCTCGGCGAGAGGGTTTCCAATGAGTAGTTGGGATGGTAATAAATCAAAGCGCTTTTAATACGCTACTAGGCAGTAATACATTCATTAAAATGAAAATGATATGATTTTAAATAGATCCAAGGAGGGAGGAGGAAGATATGTGGGACGCAGGTCCCGAAGGTACGCATTTTGTTGTTTTTCGTTCTTTCAGTGATGGAAGTTGGCACCTCCCCTCTCAAATACCCTCTCTGGTGGCCTATTATCATCAAGTATATCAGGTGATTTGAAAATATTTTTATTTGAGAGTTTAAAGGAAAAAATTACACGATTTATAAGCTTGAATCAAAAATACTGATGACGAAAAATTCTCATGAGAATACATTGAATATGTAGGAATCCATATTTAATCTTAGGTAAGTGCATATTCAAAACCAAAAATTTAAACTTGGCAAATTTTCGACACAATTTTACACTTGGACTACAATATGCAATTTCAAGTACGATAGGAATCTTAGAGGGTATCAAAAACCTATGTTACTACTAACCAGCGTTACCATTGCGACACATGATTGTACTGTTTTTGACGGAATTTAGAGGTCCTGGTATAATGCAGAATATTAGGACATTTCATGGTACAATCCAAAATCTCCGCAACATTTAGGTATATTTGCGTTGTCTTTGTTTGCGCTGTCAAGGTTTATTTTTCTTTATTTTTTAAACTCCCCGAGTCACCTCTTAGGGATTTAAGAAAAAGAAATGTTGAAGTGACACAAAAAAAAAAACTCTGCGAAGTTCAAACTAATCACCACACGAGAAACAGTTCTCAAAATTGGCTTCTGAGAGAGGATGAAGATATTAGCCAAAAAAAGCTGCTCGCCTCTCAGTTTATTCTACTATTTTTACCTTCAAAATGGAAACATAGGCGGAACGCTATAATTATGCCCCAAAGAATCTTTGGTGCACAATATAGCGAGAAAACCGGCACAATTTATCTCAAAGCGTCGCCAACGCTGTTCTTAGTAATTATTTTCTACTTCGTCGTACTAGCCTGTTTCCTGAATTTGCTTATCCTAGTTACATGTTGTATGTGAGTTTGTTTAGCGTGTGTCTACGGCATAAAGCTCCCAAGGCCTAACGAGGTTAAATGAAATGAGCAATTTACTAAAAAACTATTTACTTTTGTAACCAAGACCCAAATTTAAGAATCACCGTGGACCGTAAATAATACTAAGTGGGCCTAGAGTTCCGAATTCATTTCATTCGGTTCATTGAATGATTTCGCCGTGATAACATAGCATTTGCCGAGGCTTTATCTAATATTATTAATGTTGAAAAATGCGCCATCTGCTAAATGAAATTATATCTATTTGATAAATTTAAGAGAATTTAAGAGGTAATCAACCTGTATGTATATTTTTGACTTTGTGATTGACTAGGCACCCGAAATAGCCGCGAAATGAAAAATATGAACAAAATCACTTATTTAGATCTTTCAAATTTATTCAACAATGCCAAACTGCCAGAAATGCTGAAACAGAGAAGATCAAAACCAATCATTCTATCTTCGGCTGCTACGGATAGTTTTGCATCAAAAACTTTTGACGACAAATTCATTTGAGCACCCTTCACTACTGCTAACCTCTTTGAAAAGCTTAATAATTTGCAATATAAGATTTCTGGATTGGAAGTTTCTATTTAGGATGAACATGTCAATGAAATTATTCCAGGGTTATCAGAGCTTGAAGCTGTTACGTCCAATATTAAGAATAGTTTTTCGCTTTTAACCAATGATTAAATAAAAAAAAAAACAAGTTTTTTCAACTGAAATTAAGGAGCAAAATTAAAACTTAAAATGAACAGAAATTATTATGTATATGAGGGGGTTTGCCCCCTAGTCAATACCTCGCTCTTTACGCTATTAACTAAAAAAAACAAGTTTTTTTTTTAACTGAAAGTAAGGAGTAACATTAAAACTTAAAACGAAAAGAAATTATTCCGTATATGAAAGGGACTGTCCCCTCCTCAACGCCTTGCTCTTTACGCTAAAGTTTTTTTGTTTTAAAAAATAAAGTTGTGAGACAGAGTCAAACTTTAGCGTAAAGAGCGAGGCGTTGAGGAGGGGACAGCCCCTTTCATGCACGGAATAATTTTTGTTCGTTTTAAGTTTTAATGTCGCTCCTTACTTACAGTTAAAAAAACTTGTTTTTTTAGTTAATTTCTGAATGTTTTTGAATTCAGCTTTGATTTTGGCTCACCGTACATGAATAATTAAAACGAAATTCGCATATTAATTTTCCTTTTTTTGGCTAATTGGCTTTCTCGAAATTTTGTTCTGACGTAACTTACGAATTAACTTACGTAACGAATTTCTATATTCGTATGTTTTTATTACGTATATTAGGGAGTTCGCTCCCTAGTAAATACCTCGCTCTTTACACTAAAGTTCGAATTTTTTTCGAATCACAAACCCCTGAATCACAAAGGCCGGTTAATTAGAAGAGATAGCACTTTTGAAAGTAGCCTACTAAAAAACTTTAGCTTAAAGAGCGAGGTATTCACTAGGGGGTTAACCCCCACATATACTTAAAAATTTCTGTTCGTTTTAAGTTTTAATGTTGCTTCTTACTTTCAGTTGAAAAAAAAACTTGTTTTTTATTTAATTTCTGATCGTTTGTTAAATAATACTGGGAAATCTGGCGCCCCTTCATAGAAATGTTCCTTCTCCCAAGGAAATATCCTCTTTGGAAAGATCCTTCCCCGTAACCCCTACTCCGACCTTGACCCCCTACTAGAAAAAAAAATTCCTCCTGAAAACGCCTGTATACTTCCCAACAACCAATACTATATGTAAACAATGAACAAAGTTTATAACTTGCAGCCCTTCCCCCGGGAGCTGTGGGGAATTAAGCCATCCTCAAAGACATATTAATTAGATTTTCGACTATGCTAAAAAAATTACTATCTCAAAATCTTGATTGGGTGACTTCGGGAAAAAAAGCTTGGGAGGGGGCCAAGTTGCCCTCCAATTTTCTTGGTCACTTAAAAAGGGCACTAGAAGTTATGAGCCCTCTCCCGATATTCTAGGACTACTGGATCGATACGATCACCCCTTAAAAAAAACAAAAAAACACGCATCCGTGATCTTTCTTCTGGCAAAAAACACATAATTCCACATTTTTGCAGATAGGAACTTGAAACTTCTATAGTAGGGTTCTCTGGTACGCTGAATCTGATGGTGTGATTTTCATTAAAGTTCTATGACTTTTAGGGGTTGTTTCCCACTTTTATCGTAAATGAGACACATTTTCTCAAGCGCGTAACTTTCGATGGGTAACACTAAACTTGATAAAACTTATATATTTGAAATCAACATAAAAATCTGATTCTTCTGATGTATCTATTGGTATCAAAATTCTGTTTTTTAGAGTTTCGGTTACTATTGAGCCGGGTCGCTCCTTATTTGCAGTTCGTTACCACGAGCTGTTTGAAAGTTTGAATTTTGTTCCAATTCTTTAAAAGAATGACCCTTGAATCACAAAGGCCGTTTTATTAGAATAGATAGCTCTTTTGAAAGTACAAAAAAAAAAAACTTTAGCGTAAAGAGCGAGGTATTGACTAGGGGCGAGTCCCCTCATATATGTAAAATTTCTTTTCGTTTTGAGTTTTAATGTTGCTCCATACTTTCAGTTGAAAAAACTTGTTTTTTTTTAATTTAATTTCTGATCGTTTTTTAAATAATGTTTGGAAATCCGGCGCCCCCTTCATAGAAGTGTCCTTTCTCCCATGAAAACATCCTCCATGGAAAGATCCTCCCACGTAATCCCCTGCCCCCGAATTCCCCCCAATAGAAAAAATCCCCCCTGAAAACGTCAGCTCTTCCCAGTAACCAATACTATATGTAAACAATGGGCAAAGCTCATGACATGCAGACCTTTCTGCAGGGGCTGTGGGGGATTAAGTCATCTTCAAAGATATATTTATTTGATTTTCGACTATGCTGAACAAAATGGCTGTCTCAAAATTTTGATAGGGTGACTTTGAGAAAAAATGAGCGTGGAAGGGGGCCTAGTTGCCCTCCAATTTTTTTGGTCACTTAAAAAGGCAACTAAAACTATTAATTTCCGTTCGAATGAGCCCTCTAGCGATATTCTAGGATCATTGGATCGATACGATCACCCCTGGGGAAAAAAACAAACAAATAAACACGCATCCGTGATCTTTCTTCTGGCAAATAACAAAAAATTTCCACATTTTAGCAGATACGAGCTTGAAACCTATAAAGTTGGGTTTTCGGATACGCTGAATCTGATGGTGTAATTTTCATTAACAACCTATTAATTTTAGGGGGTGTTTCCCCCTTTTTTCGAATATAAGAAAAAATTCAGGCTCGTAACTTTTGATGGGCAGGACTAAACTTGATGAAACTTATATATTTGAAATCAGCAAAAAAATCCGTTTCTTTGGATGTATCTATTATGATCAAAGCGTTTTTTAGAGTTTCAGTTACTTGTGAGCCGGGTCGCTCCTTACTTACATTTCGTTACCACGAACTGTTTGACGACAGTGTCAGTTTTAATGGTGAATTAGTAAACGCGCGAACGATCGTGAATCCATTGTGTCCCAAAACTATTTATATCATTCCATTATTTAAGTCAGGTAGTAGCGATGAGCTAGAAAATTATAAACGGTGTTGCCTTAAATTGGTGTTGCCTTTTATGTCCAGGTTAATTGAAAAGTGTTTCGCTATGAGGTTATAATAGGCAGCGCAATAGCGCTGCCTAAGTAAAGAACAATGTTGGCACAGTGTATTATTTTTGATTCCTTTATTTCTTTCTTTCTTTTAGACCATGGCGTTTCGTCTCGAAGGTATTGTCATAGAAACATCGAAAAGGGCTTATCCGATTGCAAATGGGAAGGGCTTGTGCCCTTTTTAATAGCTGAAAGTGACAGGAAGGCAACTAACACCCCTTCCACGCCCACTATTTCCCCAAACACATCCAATCAAAATTTTGACATAGTCATTTTGTTCAACGTAGTTGAAAGATCTGGAAATTATGTCTTTGAGGAGGTCACTCCCCCCACAGCCCTTAGGGCAAGGGTTGTAAGCTAAGCCCTGGGTCATATAAGGTTTTTATAGAAAGTTTTGTCGTAGAAACTTCAAAAAGGGCTCATTTGATTGGAGATTGAAAGGGCTAGTGCCCTTTTTAATAGTCGAAATGGATAGGTGAGAAACTACCCTCCCCCCTCTCACGCCCACCATTTCCCGAAGCACATCCAATCAAAATTTTGGGATAGCCATTTTGTTCAACGTAGTTGAAACTTCTGGAAATTATGTCTTTGAGGATGACGAACCCCCCACACCCCTCAAGGCAAGGGTTGTAAGTTATGCCCTGGTGGCATATAAGGTGTTTATAGATAGTGTTGTCGTAGAAACTTCAAAAAGGGCTCATTCAATTGGAAATTGAAAGGGCTAGTGCCGTTTTTAATAGTCGAAAGTGATTGGAGGGCAACTAACCCCACTTTCAAGCCCACCATTTCCCCAATCATATCTAATCAGAATTTTGAGATAGCCATTTTGTTCAACGTAGTTTAAAGTTCTGGAAATAAAGTCTTTGAGGGTGACAACCCCCCAACAACCCTCAGGGCAAGGGTTATAAGTTATGCATTGAAGGCCTATAAGGCTTTTTTTATAGAAAGTGTTGTCGTATAAACTTCAAAAAGGGCTCATTCGATTACAAATTGATAGGGCTAGTGCCCTTTTTAGTAGTCGAAAGTGATTGGAGGGCAACTAACCCCCCTCTCACGCCCACCATTTCCCCAAACAAGTCGAAAGTGATTTAGGGCAACTAGCCCCCCTCTCACGCCTACCATTTCCCCAAACACATCAATTCAAAATTTTGAAACAGCCATCTTGTTCAACGTATTTTAAAGTTCTGGAAATTTGGTCTTTGGGGATGACAACCCTCCCCCCCCCAAATCCTCAGGGCAAGGGTTGTAAGGTATGCCCTGGGGGCATATAAGTTTTTTTATAGACAGTATTGTCGTAGAAACTTCAAAAAGGGCTCATTCGACTGGAAATTGAAAGGGCTAGTGCCCTTTTTAATAGTTGAAAGTGATTGGAGGGCAACTAACCTCCCTCTCACGCCCACCATTTCCCCGAACACATTCAATCTAAATTTTGAGATAGCCATTTTGTTCAACGTAGTTGAAAGGTCCGGGAATTAGGTCTTTGAAGGTGACAACCCCCCCCCCTCAACAGCCAACAGGGCAAATGTTGTAAGTTAAGCCCTGGGAGCATATAAGGTTTTTTATAGAAAGCGTTGTCGTGGGAACTTCAAAAGGGTTCATTCAATTAGGAATTGAGAGGGCTAGTGGCCTTATTAATAGTCAAAAGCGATCAGACGGTGAATGCCCACCCCCCTTCTCACGCCCATCATTTCCCAAATCACTTCCGATCAACATTTTGATATAGCCATTTTGTTGAACCTAGCTAAAGGGTCCCCTCCCACAGCCCTCATATCTAATGTTGTAAGTTATGCCCTGGGGACATATAATGTTTTTATAGAAAGCGTTGTCGTAAAAACTTCAAAAAGGGTTCATTTGATTGGAAATTGAAAGGAAAATTGCCCTTTTTAATAGTCGAAAGCAATTGGAGGGATAATCCCTCCCCCCCCCCCAACGCCCATCATTTCCCCAAAAATTTCCGATCAACATTTTGATATGGTCATTTTGTTCAACGTAGTTGAAAGGCCTAGAAATTATGTCTTTGAGGATGACACCCCCCCCCATAGACCTCAGGACAAGGGTCATAAGCTATGCCCTTGGAGCATATAAGGTTTTTATAGGAAGTTTTGTCGTAGAAGATTCAAAAAGGGCTCTTTTGATTGGTAATCGTGAGGACTAGTGCCTTTTTCATTAGTCAAAAGTGATCGGATGGCAAATGCACCCCCCTCCATGCCCATCATTTCCCCAAACACTTCAAATCAAAATTTTAAGATAGGCATTTGGTTCAACGTATTTGGAAGATCTGGAAATTATGTTTTTGAGGATAACAAATCTCCCCAGCCCTCAGGGCAAGGCTTGTAAGTTATGCCCTAGGGGCATGTAAGGTTTTAATAGAGAGCATGGTCATATAAACTTCGGAGGGGGCTCATTAGATTGGTAATCAGACGATCTAGTACTCCTTTTAAGAGTCAAAGTGATCGGAGGGCAGCTACCCCCCCCCACGCACACACGCACATGCGTCGTATTGTCTCGAAATGCATTTAATAAAAATTTCAAAATAGCCATTTTATTCAAAATAGCCTAAATATCATATAAAAAGGCATTTGGTGTTGAAACAAACCCTAGAGATTAGGGGCAAGGGTTGTAAACTGTGCCCAGGAGGTACTTGAGGTTTTTATGGAAGGGATGGTTGTTTAACTTTAGAAGAGGGTCAGTATTTTTCTCTGAAAAAGACTGTCAATAGAAAAGGAGCAGAAATTATTTAAAAAAAAAAATCCACAAAATAAGTTTTGCAAAAAAAAGTAAAGAATTCCATTAAAGCAAAAATGAACATAAAAAGAATCAAATAATCTACCAAGCATACAACTACTACAAATCAGTATCAATAAATAAATGAAACCCAAAACAAACAGAAATTAAAATAAATAACAGAGT
>JAQQPU010011463.1:4885-27887 GCA_029168905.1 Artemia sp. Kazakhstan ARC1039 | reverse complement strand
TTTTTTTAGCTCAGTCGTGATGCAGTATTGGTAGTACTAGAGCTAAATAGGATAAGAATATCTCTAAAACAGTTGAGATAGCGACTGTGTTTCTACAAATCCCCGATAAACATGGAAAGAGAATAGGTATTTGGAAGGTCATACCATTTCTTAAGTGGGGATGAGTTAAACAAGTAGTACGTAGCAAACTGTCCTAGGACGTCTCGTTCTTGTAATAAGCCATTGAAAGCAGCAGTATAAATTCAATTTTTTACGCAACGATTAAAATAAACTATTCGGAAAGTTGAGAGAAATTACTGAAACTTGTATCACGGATTGAAAAAGTTATACCTACAGTTAAGCTGACATGAATTACAACACTATATTGCAAGTCTAATCTAACTCTTAGCAGGAAAAACAAAGGGCATAAGTTTTCTACTTTTCCTAAACACACAGGACAGGTTTGCACGCATTCTAAGTAGATAAAAAAAAATTGAAAATTTTCCCCTCTTTGGTGTCAAAGTTTGATAAAGAATATTGAAAGTTTTCTATTATATACACGCAAAAGAATATTTATTAAGTCAACTATCCATTGTTGTTTTCCCAGTAGGAATTTTGAAACAAAGCCTTGACTCATACAGTTATATGTGGATAAAAATAATATCAGTTCACAAAGTTTATGTGGGTCCAGTATCAAAGTTAGATTCAAACTGCGCATCATTAACACCCGATAAAACTTCATCAGATTAGTAAAAATTTAGTTTCGAAACTCATTTGTTGTATATGTTTTATATGTGTTGAGATCAACAAATGTGAAATCGGACTAACTTTGCAGATGTTTAGGTAATTCGAGCTAAACATATTGCTGAAGTTGAAGAAATGCTTTGCTTATTTTCAAAGCTGGCGAACTACTGCAAGTCCTTCCGGGTGTTAACTCGGAGTGAACTTGTCAACAGATTGTAAATTACAATTACAATCCAGCACTTTAATTCTTAAGCAGAAAAATTAAAAAGCGGAGCGCTACTAATCAGTTTACAATTATTGATACATATAACTTAACAGCAAGAAATTGGGGGTTTACGAGGCCGGCACCTCATATCATATCTTGGTGAGTCCTTGGCATGATTTGAAACGATAAGAAATTGAATAAAAAACTGTTTTGTCAACTAAAAGTAAGGAGCAACATTAAATCTTAAAAAAGATTAGAAATAATTCCGCATATGAAGGGTAGGCCTACAGCCCCCTCCTAAACTTTTGATGCTTTTGCTAAAGTTTGACTTTTTGTCTCGATTCTTTAAGAGCAACTACTGAAACACGAAGGTCGTCAATTGGAATAACATGCTTTTTTAAAACACAAAAGACATTGGCATAACGAGCCATGAGTTGAGGAGGGGGCAGCCCCACCTGAAATACGGAATAATATATGCTCCTTTGAAGTTTTAATATTGCTACTTACTTTCAGTTGAAAACAACTTTTTTTTATTTTTTTTCTATTTTTTTTTTATTTTTTTTAGCAAAAATAAAGGTCAAGATCAAAGAACAATGCACTGTAGAAAAAATGCAAAAACTTATATTGCTCAAGGTTCTACTCTTCAGTTATTCTGTTACCACAAAAGAAGACTACTTGCCTAAACATCAAGGATGCACCGATTGTGGCGATCTTGTAAAGGGGAGACCAGGACCAATAGCCAATAAAAGTTTAAAAATACGCTTTAAAAAATCGTCTACCAAAAATTACATTTCTAGCTCCTTCAGGAATGCTAACTATTTTTTAGATTAATCTCAACATTAAACTGTCATTTTGAAAACAAATCTACAGAAATTTTCTCTTTCAATTGCCATCCATTTCTAATGACAATTCTCCTAAAATAATAAATAAAAGAATAAAAAATAATGAAAACTAAAGTTTTAAAAGGAATATTAAGTAGACATCTTAAATTCTTTTAATAGTTTCATTAAAAGTTGAATTTTCTACTTGTAACACCTCAATATTACTAAGGATAATCACCTCAATGGCTCTTTCTTTGACAAATCCTAGATTTTCAAAGACAAATTTTAAGACAGATTCAAAGCTAAACCTACATTTAATGCCTTAATTTTAGAAAAACTCACGGTAAATTCCTTAGTTTTTTTTTTGCCTAAGTTGGTAAAGATCTTTTGATAAGGTTGGTTGTCAATATTTTTAAAAACCTAAAAGAAACATCTTAAAGTTAATTTATAAAGCAAGGTTGTCTTGAAGAAAGTAAAGAACAAAATTGAAACCTAAAACAAACATATTTTGAAAAAAAACTGTTTCGAACAAACTGACTCATGATATTTTCCTATATTTGTAGAATTCTGAAAAATAGCGCTTTGCTGAAAACTAAGCTTTCTTGAATTTTTTAGAGAATTAAAATATTGTCGTAAAATTTATTGATTTTATGGCTGGTCAAGGGCTGTTAAGAGCCTTATGAATTATTCTTTTATTTTCTGTATGCCACTAGAGGATTTCTGTATGCCACTAGAGGCTCTACATCCCCCCCCCAAAAAACACAACAAAAACTGTAAAAAGAAAAGGTATTTTGAAAGGTAGCACTATTTTTGAAACGGAGATGAGTTAAAAATATTGTACGCGGAAAAACTGTCCTAGGACGTCTTGTTCTTGTAAAAAGTAACCAAAAGCAGAAGTTGACAGAAATTGCTGAAACTTTTTTTTATCATGGATAAAAAATCAGTTATGTATGTGTCATGGGTAAACTAGACACGAGGAATTTGACAATGCAGTTAAAATTGTCCTATCTTTTACCGTTATGAAGATAAAAAGAGACATAAGCCTCTAAGTGGCATCTGTCTCTTTTTTATCAGGTCTTGTCGCAATTCAGAATAACAGAAGAGGATTATCTTATGGAGCTATAACACGAGGACCTGGCATTTGTCTCCTTTTTTGTCAAAAAAGGAGACATTCACCATGAAATTAAATAATTTTGAAATCGATCGGAATTTTTAATTTATACCACTGAAGAGTGCATAAAAACTTGGATTATATTCCTTTTATCCCTATTAGCATCGTCCTTCAGAGCGATCACAGCCGATTAACTTTTCTCTGTTTTGGCTATCCTGAAAATTACAAAAATGGCATATTTTGCACTTTTAATTATCACAGCCGTACAGTTAAGTTGGCATTGCAGCACTATATATATATATGACGAAGAACACTTTCAATTTTTGTTTTCTGTATCCTAAGAATTAAGGGCAAGTTAAGTTGCAAACGTATGCTCCAATATGAGAGATAGTATATATTGTTAGACAACAAGATCATTCCCTATCTCAACCATTACTAAATAAAAAAAAACGAGTCTTTTTTTAACTGAAAGTAAGGAACGACGTTAAAACTTAAAACGAACGAAAATTATTCCGTATATGAAAGTGGCTGTCCCCTCCTCAACACCTCGCTCTTTACGCTAAAGCTTTTTATTGTTTAAAAAAATAGAGTTGTGAGAAAGTCAAACTTTAGTGTAAAGAGCGAGGCGTTGAGGAGAAAACAGCCCCTTTCATATACGGAATAATTTCTGTTCGTTTTAAGTTTTAACGTCGTTTCTTACTTTCAGTTAAAAAATTTTGTTTTTTTATTTAATTTTTGAACGTTTTTGAATTAATGCAGGTTTTGATTTTGGCTCACCGTACATGAATAATTAAAAGAAAATTTGTATATTAATTTTACTTTTATTTGGTTAAATGGCTTTCTCGAAACTTATTTAATTTTATTTACGAACGTTTTTATTAGTAATAAATATACGTAACTTACGAATTAACTTACGTAACGAACTTCTATATTCATAGATTTTTAATACGTATATTAGGGGGTTCACCCCCTAGTCAATACCTTGCTCTTTAAGCTAAAGTTCGAGTTTTGTTCCACTTCTTTAAAAATGACCCTTAATCACAAAGGCTGTTAATTAGAATAAGTAGCTCTTATGAAAGTACTAAAAAATCTTTGGCTTAAAGAGCGAGGCATTGACTAGGGGATGAACCCAACTATATACGTAATATTTTCTGTTCGTTTTAATTTTTTATGTTACTCCTTACTTTCAGTTGAAAAACTTGTTTTTTTATTTAATTTCTGATCTCTTTCTTTAGTAATGCTGGGAAATCCTTCATCCCCTTCATAGCAATGTCCCTTCCCCATGAAAACTTCTTTCATAGAAAGATCCTGCGATATAACCCCCAACCCCCTCCCACCTACCAGAAAAAATCCCCCCTGGAAACGTCTATATACTTCCCAATAACGAATACTATGTATTAACATTGGGTAAAGTTCATAACTTTCAGCCCTCCCCCCGGGGACTTCGGGAGATTAAGTCATCCTAAAAGACATAGTTATCATATTTTCGACCATGCTGAACAAAATGGCTATCTCAAAATTTTGATCAAGTGACTCTGGGAAAAAAAATGAGCGTGGGATTTTTTCCTCCATTTTTTTTGATCACTTAAAAAGGGCACTAGAACTTTTAATTTCTGTTCCGATGAGCACTCCCCCAATATTCTAGGACCAATGGGTCGATACGATCACACCTGGGAAAAAAACAACAAATAAACACGCATCCGTGATCTTTCTTCTGGCAAAAAATGCAAAATTCCACATTTTTGTAAATAGGTGCTTGAAACCTCTACAGTAGGGTTCTCTGAGACGCTAAATATGATGGTGTAATTTTCATTAAGGTTCTATAATTTTTATAATCTATAAATTTTTTTTTCTAAAATCAGTCAAATTTTTTCAGGCGCGTAACTTTTGATGGGTTAGACTAAACTTGATGAAACTTATATATTTGAAATCAGCATTAAAAGCTGATTCTTTTGATGTATCTATTGGTATCGAAATTCCGTTTTTTAGAGTTTCGGTTACCATTGAGCCGGGTCGCTCTTTACTTACAGTTCGTTACCACAAACTGTTTGATAAATATACGTGAATTACAAATTAACTTACGTAACGAACTTCTATATTCATAGATTTATTCATTGAACGTGAAACTTAAATTTTAAAGGCTCTAATTTTAAATTAATTTATTCCAATACATATAAAAAAAAAATCCGTAATTACTAGTGCAATGTTTTTAGGAATTACAAGAATGTTTCGAAGTCTTGAGTTGGTTTCAAAGGCATTTTGAGAAAGCTTCTGCGAAAATGCGTGTTCCAGGGTATTTTACACTGGACCGCTGATGGCAGATCGTACGAATATATTGGTGGAGCTTTTATAATCGGCCAAGCTTGTAGTAGCCAAACATCACTAAGCCGTGATCTTACTGTCTATTATTTATACACAGTGACAAATATGGAATCAGGCCAACTTTGAAGATGTGTAAACAATTTGAGCTACTACTATTGCTGAAGCTAAAAAGAAATGCTTTGCTTTTTTTCAAAGGCGGAGAACTACTACAAGGCCTTCTGAGTGTTTCCATTGAAAGTCGTCAATATTGAAAACAAGTTTTTAAAACTTAAAGAAACGATTCTAGATATTAAGAAGGCATCAAATAGACGTTACAAGCCATACAATAAAAGAAACACCTAAAAATAGGGTTTCCGAAAAGTCTTAATTCAGCCTATGCATAGGGTAATTTTCCTGAATTCCTTAAGCCTCTTAAAAGCCCAGAGCACCTAACCGATTTGATTGACCCACCCTCCACTATTTAATTGAGAATATAAGCATTGACAAAAATGATTTTAGGAATGTGATTAAAGTTGCTATGAAGAAACATCAATGATTGTTCTTCTTTGATTATGCTTCTTTTATCTTATATAAGTATTGCTGCTACAACTTAAAGCAAACCTGCAGCTATAACTGATTATTAGTTTGCACACAAACCAGCAACAATTTAGGCGAGGGGAAGAAATTTAAGGATTGTAAAATTTTGATCATTAGCTGCACAGCCTGATTTTTTCAAATACATTTTTTTCAAAATGATTTTTTCAAAAACGTTTTCTTTTTTAACTTAAAAAAACGCACTTAAGGTATCTTCGAACTATTTTAATGTCTTTTAATGCGTTTTTCAATAAAAAAACGTGCTGATTCTGGTCTGCTTTTAACTCGATTTGGATAGCTCACAAAACTGGTTTCCTTTATAGTGGTCCTTGTTTGTTTGTTCTTTTTTTTTTTTTTTTTAGGTATCAAACAAAGGAAAAACAATCGAAATCTGATTGATAGTAGACAAGTTGTCGGTTACTGAATTTAAAATTATGAATTTTCATCGAAACATTTTTTTAAAGTTAAATATTTGGTAAGTTACATTTACCAAAAAACATTTGATTTTCGTACCTAACATGAATGGTTTTAAAATGTCGAGTTTTTATTAAGACTGGAGAAGCCGAAATGTATGCAAAGTTTTCTGAAAGACAAAAAGTAAAGATACCATCACCCAACCAAGCAGCAAAATTCGTAACAATTTTAATAAGCTTTCAGTAATGTTTAAAATAAACTTCAGCACAAATATCTCAGATTAAAAAAAAACAAAAAACAAAGAACAAACAAACAAGGACCACTATAAAGGAAACCAGCTTTGTGAGCTATCCAAATCGAGTTAAAAGCAGATCAGAATCAGCAGGTTTTCTATTGAAAAACGCATTAAAAGACGTTTGAATAGTTCGAAGATGCCTTAAGTGTGTTTTTTTAAGTTAAAAATGGAAATGTTTTTGAAAAAATTATTTTGAAAAAAAAAAATGTATCAGAAAAAATCAGGCTGTGCAGCTAATGTTCAAAATTTTACAATCCTTAAATTTCTTCCCCTTGCCTAAATTGTTGCTGGTTTGTGTGCAAATGAATAATCAGTTGTAGCAACAGTTTGCTTGAAATTGTAGCAGCAACACTTCTATAAAATAAACATGTGTTCTTGAATCTGTTCTGAATTGACTTAAAATTTAGCTTCTTGAATTTTGAGACAATCAAAGTGATAATTTCAGACCAGTTATTTTTTTATGATTTCAGGAAATATAAGACAAAAATATTATGTAAAAGGACAATTAAAAGAATCAATAAAAATCTTGAAGGACAGTACCTTATCTTAAATACCCAAGATTATAACAAAATGAAAATATGGAAAAGGCACAAGATTTGTTAATAGGACAGTTAAAAAGAAATTGTACCAACAGTCAAAGACCAATATTTCTACTTCACTATTGAAAGGACTTATCAATGCGGGGGACTTAGCTTGAACCTAATTATAAAAAAGGCGAGAAAAACATGAAAAAAATAAAACAAATAAGAGACCTACCAATTGGTATTAATTCAAGAAAATTTTGGATGGGAAGGGGGCTGAACTTACTGTTTGACAACCAGAAAGGGGGGCAAATTTGTTGTTTTTTCGATTTTTCCATGAAAATATCACGCCAGCGTCATGAACAGCCACATTCAGGTAAGCAAGCTGGTATTAAAGCAGTTGCAGCGCATGCAATTTACATTCACCGCTGTGCTCATAGACTCAACCTTGTATTGGGTGATTGTCTTTAGAACTTGAGACAAATGACATCATTCTTCTCTATTCTTCAAGAGCTGTATTGTTTTATTGCGAATAGCAATACACACTACCAACTATTTTTTAATGCTTCAAAAGCCACTGGCATAACCGTTCTTCAGTTGGAGAAATCATCGACTGCAAGATCGGTACACTGATATATATCGGCGAACAGAGTACTGAATAGATACAACAGTATCTTGACTTTTTCATCAATTACCAAAACATTCTTCAGACGTTGGCTCAGACCTATGGCCTCGCAACCAGTCTTCAGACGTTTGATTTTATATTTACACTCCATCTAACAGAATTTTTTCCATGATATTTCTGTTTGAGCAGCTGCAGATGGTAGACATAGTTTTCTCTAGAGCTACTGGTCTTACTGGAGACACGCGAGATGAAATTATTGACATGCAAACTGAAAAAGCTTTTGATGCAATGTTTCATAAGGCAAAATAATTTCCTCTTGAGTGTGGCCTCACTGAAGACCTTTTGCAAAATTTTCAGAATTCTGGTTCCTCATGAAAAAGACCAAAGCGTGCACGGTAAGTAACCTCCAGCTTACCTGATTTTGTAACCGTGTCAACTTTGGGAAGAAGTGACCATGCTAAAGTGAAAGAATCAACTAAAGATGATCTCAAAAGGGATTATTTTCTTGTGATGGACAGATTATGCTGTGAGTTTTGAAAGCCACTTCACAAATGCTCTTTCACTGTTAGAGTCAATCTCTGCATTAGATCTCTGCTGCGCTTTCTCAATAAGAGCTGACTAGCTAGTGTGGCAGTGCATTACAAAGAAGTTTTCATTTACACAACCCTGTTTGCCTTGCAAACAGATCTTGTGAGAAGATATATCAACTCTTTAGGCAATAGGCCAAAATATCTCTTAGAACTTCACAATTTAGTGAAGGCAATATTAATACCATATTCTTAAGTTTTGAAAATTATACAAATCTTCCTTACTCTGCCAATCACAACGGCTTTTAATGAGATCCTTTTCTAAATTTAGCCTGATTAAAACTTTTTTAAGATCAACAATGGGTGACGAAAGGCTCAGTGATCTGATGTTGGTGTTTAGTGAAAAAAGAAATTGTATGAAATTGTTGAATTTCAAGGCTATGGTTGGTATTTTTGGAAAAATGAGGCCTCGTTTGTCCCCAGTTATGCAATAAAACTGTGAATGACTTTCCAACTTAAGTTCTCTGTATTTATCAAAGACTTGATTTTGGGAGAGGCCTGTGCTAACCACTGTGAAGGAGCGTTGCTCTTAAAAAACTGTGAGCCGACTACTTTGGGAGCCAACAGAGGTTGCTTAGATCCCCTTAGTTCAGAATAAAATGACGCCGATGCTCTCAAGATATTCTAGGACTAATGTATCGATACAATCACCCCTGAAAAAAAAACACGCATCCATCTTTCTTCTGGAAAAAAATACAAAATTCCACATTTTTGCAGATAGGAGCTCGAAACATTTACAGTCGGGTTTTCTGCTACGCTGAATCTAATGATTTTATTGCCATTAAGATTCTATCACTTTTAGAGGGTGTTTTTTCCTTTTCTCGAAAATAAGGCAAAGATTTCAGGCTCGTAACTTTTGATGGGTTAGACTGAATTTGATGAGACTTATATATTTTAGATCAGTATAAAAATCCAATTCTTTTGATGTATCTACTGGTATCACATTTTCGTTTTTTAGAGTCTCGGTTACTATTGAGCCGGGTCGCTCCTTACTTACAGTTCGTTACCATCAACTTTTGAAAATACCAGTTAATAGTCGTGCTTCCAGTTGCACTGTAAATGAACAGGTATGTCCATAACTTCTCCTGTTGTGTGTCCTGTCAGTGGGCTGTGTTCTGCCGACTCGACCATAGTTAACACAATCAGCAGGTCAGCATCGGCTGATGACTGGCACACTCTATATTCAGCATCATTATGGTACCTGGACAGCATTCTTATGAGATAATTGCGTAGTTGTTTTCTGCTTTGCTAAGTAAATCAATTTTTTTACTGAAAAAGGTATTTGCGGCCGAGGGATCTGCTGGGTCGTATGGTCTGTAGCTAGAATTCAGGAATGCTGACCGTAGGACAGCTTTTAGATCTGCTCATCTTCTCATACGTCACGTCTTTGACTGAGGTCCCCCCTAAATATTCATCAAGCGTTATCAAATCACATCTACATCTTCGCTTCACACAGTCAGTGCATTTTGTGCAGATATCCACACAAGCGCTGAATTTCTACCACAGTAAATGATGTAAAAAGGACCTGCCAACTACAATATACTCAAATTCATAAAAGCTTTTAAGCACGCAAGCCGGCTTTGTTTTTAGAGTTCAAACTTCACGCCAAATTGTATCGGCAAGCGCTAGTTTGTTTGCCTATCCAAGGAGACAATTTGGCTCAAAAAATGAAGGTGGTTGAAAGCAGAGTTCGTTCTTGAAAAATGCCTGGAGTTCTTCATCTGAATTTTCGAAACGATCACAAGCCTTTGAAATATTAAAGCAATGTCAAACGGCTTTCATTTTTCCGTGATTTGGACACGGAATGGGAAAAATACCGGATAAGAGTCGTGCTTCGAGTGGCACAGTAAATGAACAGGTAAGTCCATATCTTCTCCTGTTGTGTGTCCTGTCAGTAGGTTGGTGTTCTGCTGACTCGAGCACAGTTAACACAATCAGCAGGTCGGCATCGGCTGATGACTGGCACACTCTACATCCAGCATCATCAAGGTAGATGGACAGCATACTGACGAGATAATTGTGTACTCGTTTTCTGCGTTGCTAAGGAAATCATGTTTTTTTTACTGAACAAGGCATTTGCGGCCGCAGGACCTGCTGGGTCATTGGGTCTGTAGCTAGAATTCAGGAATGCTGACCATAGGACAGCTTTAGACCTGCTCCTCTTCTCATGCGTCACGTCTTTTATTTAGGTCCCCCTTAAATACCCATCAAGCATTATGAAACCACATCTATATCTTCGCTTCACACAGTCAGTGAATTTGGTGCAGATGTCCAAACAAGTTCATCAAAAAGAGCACTAAAACTTTAATTTTCGTTCGATTGCACCCTCTCCTAAACTTGTAGGACCATTATTTCAATATGGTCACCCCTGGTAAAAAACAAACTAAAACAACAACAAATAAACACACATCCGTGATTTGTCTTCATCCGTGATCTATATAGAAGTCGGAAACACCTACAGTACAGTTCTCTGGTACGCTGAATATGACGGCGTGATTTTCATAGAGATTCCTTGAATTTTTAGGGAAGTTTCCCCTATTTCAAAATCAGGAAAATTTTCTCAGGCTCGTAGCTCTTGATGGGTAACACTATAACTTGATGATTCCTATACAATTGAAACCACCATAATAAGCTGATTGTTTTGATGTATCTACTTATATTAAAATTCCGTTTTTTAGAGTTTCGGTTACTATTGAGCCGAGTCGCTCCTTACTTAAAGTTTGTTACCACGAACCGTTTGATCTCACAACATTACCTTTCTTGTTGACCTCCTGCGAGATATCCAGGTTCGAAGTTACTTTGTATGCAATTTTCTTGCGGCCTGGATATCCTAAAAAAATTTATCAGCATGTATACAACAGTTAGGCTCCCAAAATGTTGTTTTAGCTTTTCCCCTGATATTATTTTTAAGTAACCTTGAGCGATAACCCTGATGAAAAAATAGCGTGACATCTACCATTTACATTTTATAAATCAGAATAATGTATTTGTGCACAAGCTTTTCAACAAAAAAAAAATACGAATGAAAATTTTTACAAAATATTATAAACAGATATAAAAGTTTTCTATAATATTTTTCTTCTTTAAAACCCATTACATGTTAAAATAAAGTTAGACTCTGGACAGTTTTGGAAATCTCATTTTGACACGCGATTTTAAGGTATCATTAATGACATTTACTTAAAGCATTCTCCACTTCAGAAACCTCTCTAATGGTTCTCGTCATTTACGTGGCGAGAAACAACATTTATTAAATTCAGTTTTAGAGTCTGTGCAAATTAAAAAAAAAAAATCCAATCATTGTTGCAGCGGTACAATGTAAAGGAACGACTCGTAACCATAGGCCCATAATAACATACAATCAAAAAATGTATTTTAAGAAAAACTGGCAGGCTAGAAAAAATTGCCGTTTCTAATTAACTTCCAATTTAAGGGAATTTGAAATAAAAGCCGGAAACCTTTAAAAGAACGGCGTGCTTTTTTGTTTAAAAAAAAAACAGTTTTGTTTTTTAAACATTTAAAAATCACCTTTAAGAATCACCAGAGTTGGAAACCTTTTACAGGAAGCTTACACATTCCTTACTTGAACAACAAGCAAAACCACGTTTTTTGCATGGGTATCACTGATGTGCCCTCTTTTTTTCCGTTTTTTCTCCGCTACTAGCTATGCACTGGGACATCATAGAGAACTGTTCAAGGCCTCATTTTAAAGAAAACTCCTATATATACGCGATTTTGTAATTACAAAATACAATGTTGAAACTAAAATCAATTATTTTTTTAAATGTATCTTCAAGAATGGCGTCATAATCGTAAGTTACAACCATAAATGACGTTGTAGTTAAACTACATGACGACGTCAATCGCAAATGGGATTCTTTGTTTACTATTTACAGCTTTATAAACGAAAGCTTAATCCTCTGAGTGATGAAACAATGAATGTAAAGACAACTTTAACGCTTAAAATGGACAAGAATTTTTCAGTTTATGGTGGGGTACCCCCTCCACAACCTCTCACTCTTTACACCAAAGTTTTATTGTTGAACTACTTCTTTAACAACTGCTTGAAATGGAATAAGACGTGTTTTTAAATTAGTATAGAATTTTAGCATAAAGAGTGGGGGATTAGAAAGAGCCCTCGCATACAAAATATACTCATTTTGAGCTTTTATATTGTTCTTAGGTTTAACGTGAAAGAAAACGTTCTTTTTAAAATTTCCGTTGGTCTTCAGCGCCATACCCAGGGCTACAGTAAGTGTAAGGAGGGCGTTCGCCCCCTTAAAGGTGATTCTTTCAATCAAAATTTAAGTTTGCACGGCAATGTTTTAAGAAAAAGGGCTTAAATTGTTAATTGGCTTTTCTAACCCCATATTAATGAGAACTTCAATTTCAGCTTCCCCCCAGTGATTAATTTTGCCTTAATTATTTTGTTGTATAAACCAGTAGCAGCAATTTAAGCAATTTTGCCGTATAAAATATCTAAATTAAGCATTAGCTTAATTATCGTGTTAATCTTTGGTTTTACGTCATGGGGTGGAAAGTCAGCAATTTCAACTGATATTAAAAATTGGGGCATGAGTTTAACTCTCCCTCCCTATTTATCCTTCAAAGAATCACTATTTTCTAGGATTTATATTCTCCTGATAGAGGATAGACAACCTCAGCATAAGTTATGCTTATCTCTTTTTTGAGCAGCGCTAAAATACCACCTTCCTTCATTCTACTGTAATTTTGATTACTTTAAGAATACCTTCTACTGATAATGCTTGTAGTCAAAAGTTATCTAACCACAGATTTTGATGAGTATCATTTTCGTTTGTGATTTGTTGTGATTCGCACTGTCGCTTGTCTTCTAATCGTAAATTTCATTTGCGATTCAAAATCTGCGAAATCTGTTTTTTTCGTTTGTGATTCTTTGTGAAGCACGTTGCCGCATGCTTTCTAAGTACAAATCTTATTTTGCATCACTTTTTAGGAGGTGCTCCAAATCAGTATTCACATTTATATTGATTTGATCTTAAGTGTGAAAAATTGTGTTTTCAATTAAAATAAATCCGTTTCTAATAGAGCTGTACTTCACAACAATCTATTGTGAGCTTCATTCCCAAACATATTTATTTATTATTCTATTTCATGACACATTTTTATTTTCTTGTTGTAAAAGCCACGGTGCCCGACTTTCATTACAGTGAAACAAGGCAACCCAGAATCTAAAACAAAATTATACATGTTGATTACGCGATTCTGGGGTAGTGAACCCCTCTAAATGTACGTATTATGTACTCTTTATTTATTTGAGTGTGTTCTTGAATCTGTTCTGAATTGTCTTAAAATTTAGCTTCTTGAACTTTGAAACAATCAAAGTGAGAATTTCATACCAGTTTTTTTCATGATTTCAGGAAAGATAAGAAAAAAAATATAATGTAAAAGGACGATTAAAAGAATCAATAAAAATCTTGAAGGACAGTACCTAATCTTAAATACCCAAAGATTATAACAAAATGAAAATATGGAAAAATTGGCTTGAACCAACTTATAAAAAAGGCAAGAAAAACATGAAAAAACAAAACAAATAAGAGACCTACCAATTGGAATCAATTCAAGAAAATTTTGGATGGGGAGAGGCGGAATTTACTGTTTTACATCCAGAAGGGGGGGGGGGCAAATTTGTTGTTTTTCGATTTTTTTTATAAAAATATCAATCCAGTGTCATGAGCAGCCACATTCAGGTATACAAGCTGGCATTAAAGCAGTTGCATCGCATGCAATTTACATTCACCGCTGTGCTCATAGACTCAACCTTGTATTGGGTGATTGTCTTTAGAACTTAAGACAAATGACATCTTTCTTCTCTATTCTTTAAGAGCTGTATTGTTTTATTGCGAAAAGCAATATACACTACCAACTATTTGTTAATGCCCCAAAAGCCACTGGCATAACTGTTCTTCAGTTGCAGAAACCATCGACTACAAGATCAGTACACTGATACATATCGGTGATCAGAGTACTGAATAGATACAACAGTATCTTGACTGTTTCATCAATTACCAAAACATTCTTCAGACGTGGGCTCAGGCCTACGGAGTTACAACCAGTCTTCAGACGTTTGACTTTATATTTACATTCCATCTAACAGAATTTTTTTTCACAATATCTCTGTTTGAGCAGCCTCAGGTGGTAAACCTAGTTTTCTTTAGAGCTACTGGTCTTACTGCAGATACGCAAGATAAAATCATTGACACGCAAACTGAAAAAGCTTTTGATGTAATGTTTCATAAAGAAAAAGAATTTCCTCCTGAGTGTTGCCTCACTGAAGACCTTTTGCAAAATTTTCAGAATTCTGGTTCCTCATGAAAAAGACCAAAGCGTGCACAGTAAGTAGCTTCCAGCTTACCTGATTTTGTAACCGTGTCAACTTTGGGAAAAAGTGACCATGCTGAAGTGAAAGAATCAACTAAAGATTATTTCAGAATGGATAATTTTCTTGTGATAGACAGATTGTGCTGTGAGTTTGAAAGCCACTTCACACATGCTCTTTCACTGTTAGAGTCAATCTCTGCATTAGATCTCTGCTGCGCTTTCTCAATACGAGCTGACTAGCTAGTGTGGCAGTGCATTACAAAGAAATTTTCATTTACACAACCCTGTTTGCCTTGCAAACAGATCTTGTGAGAAATATATCAACTCTTTATGCAATAGGCCAAAAGATCTCTTAGAGCTTCACAATTTAGTGAAGGCAATGTTGATACCATATTCCGAAGTTTCGAAAATTATAACCTCCAGCTTACCTGATTTTGTAACCGTGTCAACTTTGGGAAGAAGTGACCATGCTAAAGTGAAAGAATCAACTTAAGATGATCTCAAAAGGGATTATTTTCTTGTGATGGACAGATTATGCTGTGAGTTTTGAAAGCCACTTCACAAATGCTCTTTCACTGTTAGAGTCAATCTCTGCATTAGATCTCTGCTGCGCTTTCTCAATAAGAGCTGACTAGCTAGTGTGGCAGTGCATTACAAAGAAATTTTCATTTACACAACCCTGTTTGCCTTGCAAACAGATCTTGTGAGAAATATATCAACTCTTTATGCAATAGGTCAAAAGATCTCTTAGAGCTTCACAATTTAGTGAAGGCAATGTTGATACCATATTCCGAAGTTTCGAAAATTATACAAATCTTCATTACTCTGCCTATCACAACGGCTTGTAATGAGATTCTTTTCTAAATTTAGCCTGATTATAACCTTTTTAAAATCAACAAAGGGTGACGAAAGGCTTAGTGATCTGATGTTGGTGTTTAGTGAAAAAAAAAAATTGTATGAAATTATTTAATTTAAAGGCTATGGTTGGTATTTTTGGAAAAATGAGACCTCGTTGGTCCCCAGTTATGCAATAAAACTGTGAATTACTTTCCAACTTAAGTTCTCTGTATTTATCAAAAACGTGATTTTGGGAGAGGCCTGTGCTAACCACTGTGAAGGAACGTTGCTCTGAAAAAACTGTGAGCCAGCTGCTTTGGGGAGCCCACAGAGGTGCCTTAGCTTAGTTCAGAATAAAATGACGCCTCTGCTCTCACGATATTCTAGGACTAATGGATCGATACGATCACCTCTGAAAAAAAACACGCATTCGCGCGCATCCATCTTTCTTCTGGCAAAAAATACATAATTCCACATTTTTGCAGATAGGAGCTCGAAGCATTTACAGTCGGGTTTTCTGCTACGCTGAATCTGATGATTTTATTTCCATTAAGATTCTATCACTTTTAGGGGGTGTTTCCCCTTTTTCTCGAAAATAAGGCAAATATTTCAGGCTCGTAACTTTTGATGCGTTAGACTAAATTTGATGAAACTTATATATTTTAAATCAGCATAAGAATCTGATTCTTTTGATGTATCTACTGTTATCACAATTCCGTGTTCTAGAGTTTCGGTTACTATCTAGCCGGGTCGCTCCTTACTTACAGTTCGTTACCACGAACTTTTTGTAAATACCGGTTAATGGTCGTGCTTCCTGTTGCACTGTAAATGAACAGGTATGTCCATAACTTCTCCTGTTGTGTGTTCTGTCAGTGGGTTGTGCTCTGCTGACTCGACCACAGTTAACACAATCAGCAGGTCAGCATCGGCTGATGACTGGCACACTCTATATTCAGCATCATTATGGTAGCTGGACAGCATACTGATGAGATAATTGCGTACTTGTTTTCTGCGTTGCTAAGCAAATAAATTTTTTTGCTGAAAAAGGCATTTGCGGCTGAAGGATCTGCTGGTTCGTTGGGTCTGTAGCTAGAATTCAGGAATGCTGACCGTAGGACAGCTTTTAGGCCTGCTCATCTTCTCATGCGTCAGGTCTTTGACTGAGGTCCCCCCTAAATATTCATCAAGCGTTATGAACCAGATGAGAGCCGTGCTTAGAGTGGCACAGTAAATTAACAGGTAAGTCCATATCTTCTCCTGTTGTGTGTCCTGTCAGTAGGTTGGTGTTCTGCCGACTCGACCACAGTTAACACAATCAACAGGCCGGCATCGGCTGATGACTGGCACACTCTACATCCAGCATCATTATGGTAGATGGACAGCATACTGATGAGATAATTGCGTACTCGTTTTCTGCGTTGCTGAGGAAATCATCTTTTTTTACTGAACAAGGCATTTGCCGCCGCAGAACCTGCTGGGTCGTTGGGTCTGTAGCTAGAATTCATGAATGCTGACCGTAGGACAGCTTTTAGACCTGCTCCTCTTCTCATGCGTCACGTCTTTGATTGGGGTCCCCCTTAAATACCCATCAAGCGTTTTGAAATCACATCTATATCTTCACTTCACACAGTCAGTGTATTTGGTGCAGATATCCACACAAGCCCATCTACAATATACTCAAATTCATCAGAGCTTTTAAGCACGCAAGCTGTCTTTGTTTTATATTTCCAACTTCACGCCAAATTGTATCGGCAAGCGCTGGTTTGTTTGCCAATGTAAGGAGACAATTTGGCTCAAAAAATGAAGGTGGTGGGAAGCAGACTTCGTACTTGAAAAATGCCTGGAGTTCTTCATCTGAACTTTTTCCAAGGGTGTCCAGCCTTTGAAATATTAAAGCAGTGTCAATAGTATTCAGTTCTGTTTCTGATTTAATGCTACTTTGCACTCTCATAGTAACTCAAGTCATTTTATTCTTGAAAGTGTAAATGTTTTCATTTTTTTTACAATCATATACTTTTGGATCTACAAACCTATTGGTATAGCCTCTTTCTACACCAACCTGTTCGCTCGTAATCTTGCCATTTACGATCCTCCCAAGAAACGGCTCTCCTATAAAAGTTAGAAAGTATAGAAGAAACTGACAACCTTTTCAAAATCTTAGAAGTCACATTTCACTCTGGTCACCCCAGTGTCTTTGTGCAGCTCACGAGTCGCATATGTTTTAACCGTCCGTTCTTAGGGTAGAGTCCTGACAGCAGCCCAAGCAGAACTCAATGAAACCCATATTAGGCGCTGTAACTCAATCAAACTGTGTCTACATGTTATGCCTCCGCTTGTTTCTAGAGAGCGGATCAATGCTTATTCCATGACCGGGTCAGGAGAATAGCCAGCCCAGAATCTTTCGAAGAACTTTATCACAAAATTGCCATTTTGGAATTTGTTAAACACCTGAGGATTTGTTTGTTTAAGGCCAACAATTTTCTGAAGATAAATCCTATCTTCAATAGTTGACAATGGAGCTGATGGTTTGAAGACAGGAAGAACGTACGCATCTGCTTACCAATGTAGAGGTGAAGTTCCCAGTTGCTTGTTCTTTATTCCGCAATTGAAGACATCAGTAAGTTAACAGCATTCATGCAAACGTCAATCCAGAACTTTAAAGTCTGTGATGTTTGAAAAAGTGATACTATGAGGGTCTCAAGCTTGTTTGCAAACACGTGAATGGATAGTTCTTGCTCTAGTTCCTTAGCGTCAATGCATCCTTCTAAGACACCAACAAATACTGACTAAAAAACTTGTAGCTCCAGTGAATTGTTGCATTGATCTACCTGATCAAATGCTACCGTCAGACCAGCATTACACATTTGCACCACTGGTAGGGTGTTCAGGGTCCAATCAATAAGGATGTGAACTCGAATAGCACGAGAATACACTTATCCTCCAACAATCTAATGAAGGAAATTTGTTGCATGTATCAGCTCCAACATTTCCTACAAACCAGAAGCTTGCATTAGACATCTAGTGGCAGCTAAGAAGCTCTTTCTAGCGTGAAACTATCCCAAGAGTCAGAATATGCGTTTAAAAAGATATCCTATTGATTCAGCCTCTATGGTATTTAATGTTTTCTAGTAAAGGGGATGATCGAATAAGAACAGGTACAGCGCCATATTTCTCATACTGGGAATTCGCAAAATGAAGGGTCGTATCAACAGAGTTTGGATCATTTTGGCTAAGATCAATCATTGGCATCAAGACCACCAAAGCCTTTTCAGGGTAAACCGATGGCTCATCGAAGGGAAAATAAATCTATAGAATTTTTTTCCAACTGTACGGGGATGCAAAATGACAGCTCTCACAAAAGGTTTAAATTGCACGAAGGGTTTGGTACGAAAAGTATTAGTGTAGGGTCCTAAAATGGGGTGGTATTTCTCCTACCTTCGGTATCTCTTTTGCGCTCACTGTCTTTTGTTGTTTAAGCTCATATAACGTTGCAGACGTGGCATAACTGCAACTAACAGTCCGATATTATGGATCGTGTTGGTATCCATTGATTTTTTCTTACGTCATAATCCTCATTGTCAGAACTTGATGCATACGGAAATTTCCTTGTAACCCCTCTGTCTTAATGTTTGCAGACGCTGTATGTATAGTAATTTGAATCACCGAGGAACTCACTTACTGGGTTAACCAAATGGCGAACTGGTAACTGTTCATGATCATTCGCTTCAAAGAATCGCATCACCTCTTTAAATGCTTTCATTAGATTTATGTTTGCTCTCCTACCTTTCGTTCTTTTGAGCCTTTCAGTCAGATTTCCAGTCTACGGTCTATGTTCATTCACTTCTTATGATAAATGTGAAGTTAACATTTTCTAAATAGTTTCTTTAGAGCCCTCATATATGTTGAATTACATCGTATATTTTCCATCAAGATTAAGAATTTTTTTGGGGCAGGGGCTGGGTAATTTCTATTTCTAAGTTTTTTTTAATTCTTTGTACCAACAGCTTTTAAAGAGAAGCTTTAAAATTAATACAATATATATATTTATAATTCTCATGAGCGATAGCTTTTGTTATTGCATAATAGTAATCAATGCTTCAATTTTAGAGTTTCTATTGACAAGGGTTTTTTACGCATAGTCTGTTATTACAAACCGTTCGATCCAATGATCTTTTAAAGGAGGGTTATTATTTCTTTCTTCAATTCGCGTTTTTAAGTTCATGTTTTACTATCATATGTATTCCTCAAAATATATATTACAAGCGAGGAAACTGAAATATCAAAAACTAAACAGTTCACTATTTCCACAGTTTTCAATATTGATTCTTCCAGCACATTTACTATTGGGATTTTTATCACAGATGCCAGAACGGGAGCATCACCTTACACCCCCCCCCCACCACGAAACAAGAAGAAATTATCTTAATTCAATTTTATTTTTTCATCAAAATCATTTGCCATTTTGGGGTGTTTGTCCCTTTTCCAAAAAAGGGGCAGGCCTTCTCAGGCTTGTAACTTTTTAAGTGTAACTTTAAACTTAATGAATTTTATAAATTGAATTATCATAAAAGGGTGAGTCTTTCAATGAATATATTGCCATGAGAAGTAGCTCTTCACTACATTTTGTAACCACATGTAAAAAAATAAACCTTTCCATATTTTTTGCCGGCAAGAGTATAACTGCAATCCTTCATGTTGCAAAGAAAGTATTTTACCTCAAGAAGAGTATCTCGTCTCCCCGCAGCACCCTTATTCAGCCTTAGTCCAAGGGAAGTAAGATTAGAGTTTGATTTCTTCCTTCCCACCACACCATTTCCTATGAAATTTGAAGGTTCACGGAGAGTTGGAAAACTTTGAAATAACAATTTAATTCTGAGACACAAGGCACACACACACCCTCCACCTATGCAATACCTTCTTCAATAATAACTGGTGCTCAATTAAACATCACTGTGTATAATTTTAGCAAACATCAAATGGTTCAACTTAATTAAATGTAGCTTTAAATAAATGTCTCAACCATTTTGTTTATACCGTTTTGTATCAACCGTTTGTTTTATACGAACTACGTGGATCTTTAGGAGCGAATGCGACACCATGCGGTATTACTGCTTCTGAAACTATGAGGCTCAATTGTTTTTTAGTATTTTCAAATGGATTGGCTGTCTCAGAATTTTTAATAGATAGCCAAGTGGCCGTCTTTGGAGTAAAATTGCAGTTTTGTGCTGCAAAATGGTAAAGAGCACCACTTTGATGAGGCACATTGTTTTTGACTACTTAGCAGGGACACTAGCACTTTTAGTTTCCTTTTGAATGAGTCTTCTCCAAATTTTCTATTACTATCCTTTTCATTAAATCACCCAGGAGAAAAAAAAAATACCAATTCAACATTTTTATAGATAGGAAGCCACCACCAGGCTTGAAACGTCCTATTTTTACAATCCCTCAAAAACAATTCCCTTTTTAAAATTCCGGTAACTATTACCCAGAGTGGCTCCTTTATTACAGTGTCTCACCACGAGCAGCTTGATCGGTAAATATAATATAAATTTAATTTCAATTAATTGCTTAGATGGATGGCCTTGTCCTTTGAACGTTTTAAACTTTGAAATGTCTAAGATAAATAATTATCATAGCTTAAACTTTAAAAAATACAAGAGCATCTACAATGAAAGAATCAAATAACGAATATTAAAAAAATTAGGAAACACAAAACACAAACATGCAAAAGATAAATAATTTATATAACCTTAAATCTATTATTTTGTTATCAATACGGACCAAAAAGCCTCACGAAGAGGTTTAGTCCACGAGAGTGAAAACAGTCCTTTCTCAGTAACTGGTCAATCTATGAGTACGGCATCATGGTAAGCTTTAAAATATCAACAATTCATTCACATGCAGAAGGAAGAGGACAAAGTCCATAATGTACGAAAACAATTTTTTAAAGTTTTCCTTGAAGGGCCAATGAATTTTCAGGTAGATTTGTTTTTTAATTCATCCCAAGATTGGAAGAATTCAGTGTCTGAATTATTTCAGTGTCTGAATGGTCTTGCACCAGATTCTTTTTATGAATATTCTTAAGCCTGATTCGTTTTACCACGATTATTAGACTAAGAGTGCGGATAATCTTGCGTCTGAGCCATGGAGCACAACGAGAGCGAGTCATATGACCAGACACATGGGCCCGTCAGGTTGGAATTTATTCCCAGATTCCGTTCGTCAAGCTGAAAGTGTGCCGCAACTTAAAACCCGCATTAAAAATCATTTCCTTTTCAGGAATTTGGTAGTGTTGAAGGTTCGAGTGAAGGCTTTTTATATATATATATATATATTACCATTTTTTTATAATTAATTTCATTTATTATTTTTGTTATCCCCTTTTTTCCTTTGAATTGGTAAGATGAGTTGGCATGCATGATATCCAACTGGTCGTTTTTTCATATATCTTTTTGCTTTAGTGCGACTTGTTGTCATATTGAGTTGTTTTTGTATTAATTAAATAAAAAAAACAAGTTTTTTTAACTGAAAGTAAGGAACGACGTTAAAACTTAAAACGAACAGAAATTATTCCGTATATGAAGGGGGCTGTCCCCTCCTCAACGCCTCGCTCTTTACGCTAAAGTTTTTTTATTGTTTAAAAAAATAGAGTTGTGAGAAAGTCAAACTTTAGCGTAAAGAGCGAGGCGTTGAGGAGGGGACAGCCCCCTTCATATACGGAATAATTTCTGTTCGTTTTAAGTTTTAACGTCGTTCCTTACTTTCAGTTAAAAAAACTTGTTTTTTTTTTATTTAATTTTTGAACGTTTTTGAATTAATGCAGGTTTTGATTTTGGCTCACCGTACATGAATAATTAAAACAAAATTTGCATATTATATTTGGTTAAATGGCTTTCTCGAAACTTGTTTAATTTTATTTACGAACGTTTTTATTAGTAATAAATATACGTAACTTAGAATTAACTTACGTAACGAACTTCTATATTCATAAATTTTTAACACGTATATTAGGGGGTTCGCCCCCTAGTCAATACCCTGCTCTTTAAACTATAGTTCGAATTTTTTTTCCAGTTCTTTAAAAATGACCTCTTAATCACAATCAGTTGATCAGTTGAAAAACTTGTTTTTTTTNTTTTTTTTATTTAATTCCTGATCTTTTTCTTTAATAATGCTGGGAAATCCGGCGCCCCCTTCATAGCAATGTCCCTTCCCCCATGAAAACTTCCTTCATGGAAAGATCCTTCCATATAGCCCCCGACCCTCTCCTTCCCCCACCTACCAGAAAAAATCTCCTCTGAAAAAGTCTGTATACTTCCCAATAACCAATACTATATGTTAACATTGAGTAAAGTTCATAACTTTCAGCCCTCCCCCTGGGGACTTTAGGGGATCAAGTCATCCTAAAAGACATTTTTATCATATTTTCGACCATGCTGAACAAAATGGCTATCTCAAAATTTTGATCGGGTGACTTTGGGGAAAAAATGAGCGTGGGAGGGGGCCTAGTTGCCCTCCATTTTTTTTGGTCACTTAAAAAGGGCACTAGAACTTTTAATTTCCGTTCCAATGAGCCCTCCCACGATATTCTAGGACCACTGGGTCGATACG
>JAQQPU010011462.1:0-27889 GCA_029168905.1 Artemia sp. Kazakhstan ARC1039 | reverse complement strand
TTAGCGTAAAGAGCGAGGCGTTGAGGAGGGGACAGCCCCTTTCATATGCGGAATAATTTCTGTTCGTTTTAAGTTTTAATGTCGCTCCTTACTTTCAGTTTAAAAAACTTGTTTTTTTTATTTAATTTCTGATCGTTTTTTAGTTAATGCAGCTTTTATTTTGGCTCGCCGTCATTGAATAAGTAAACAAAATTTGCATAAAAATTTTACTTTTCTTTTGCTAAATGGCTGTCTCTAAATTTGGTTCTGACGTAATTTACAAATTAACTTACGTAACGAACTTCTATATTCGTATATTTTTCTTCTGGCAAAAAATACAAAGTTGCAGATTTTTGCAGATATGAGCTTGAAACTTATGTTATAGGGTTTTCTGATACGCTGAATCTGACGATGTGATTTTCATTAAAAATTTTTCACTTTTAGGGGATGTTTCCCCCCTCTTTAAAAAATCAGGTGAGTTTTCTGAGGCTCGTAGCCTTTGATGAGTAATACTAAACTTAATAAAATTCATATATTTAGAATCAGCATTATGAGCCCATTCTTTTGATACATTTATTGACATCAAAGTTCCGTTTTTAAAAGTTTCGCTTACTATTGAGCCGTATCGCTTGTTTTTTTTATTGTTTTTTTTTTATTACGTATATGTTATTACGTATATGATGGGGTTCTCCCCTTAGTCAATACCACGCTCTTTACGTTAAAAGTTAAAAAAAAAATTAATTCACAAACCCTTGAATCACAAAGGTCGTTTAATTAGAATAGATAGCTCTTTTGAAAGTACTAAAAAAAACTGTAGCGTAAAGAGCGAAGTATTGACTTGGGGGAGAACCCCCTCATATACGTAATAATTTCTGTTCATTTTAAGTTCTAATGTTGCTTCTTACTTTCAGTTGAAAGTACTTGTTTTTTTTAATTTAATTTCTGATCGTTTTTTAAATAATGCTTGGAAATCCGGCGCCCCCTTCATAGAAATGTCCCTTACCCCAAAGAAACACCCTCCACGGAAATATTCTCCCGAGTAACCCCCTCCTCCAGCCCCCCTCCCCCCCCACCAGAAAAAAATTCTTCCTGAAAATGTCTGTATACTTCCCAATAACCAATACAATATGTAAGCAATGGGCAAAGTTCATAACTTGCAGCACTTCCCCTGGGAACTGTGGGGGATTAAGTTATCGTAAAAGACATATTTATTAGATTTTCGACTATGCTAAACACAATGGCTATCTCAAAATTTTAATTGGGTGACTTTGAGAAAAAAATGAGCGTGGGAGGGGGCCTAGTTGCCCTCCATTTTTTTTGGTCACTTAAAAAGGGCACTAGAACTTTTAATTTCTGTTCCAATGAGCCCTCTTACGATATTCTAGGACCACTGGGTCAATACGATTACCCCTGGGGAAAAAAAAACAAATAAACACGCACCCGTGATCTTTCTTCTGGCAAAAAATGCAAAATTCCACATTTTTGTAGATAGGAGCTTGAAACCTCTGCAGTAGGGTTATCTGATACGCTGAATATGATGGTGTGAATTTCATTAAGGTTCTATAACTTTTAGGGGGTCTTTCCCCCTTTTTTCGAAAATCAGCCAAATTTTCTTAGGCGCGTAACTTTTGATGGGTAAGATTAAACTCGATGAAACTTATATTTTTGAAATCAGAATTAAAATCTGATTCTTTTGATGTATCTATTGGTACCAAAATTCCGTTTTTTAGAGTTTCGGTTACCATTGAGCCGGGTCGCTCCTTACTTACAGTTCGTTACCACGAACTGTTTGATCAAAACGCAAAGAAGATGAGGTAGAAAGAGAGCAAGAGAGATGGACCTGATTCAGAGCAGTGAACAGTCAGCAAATTTAAGTTGTTGAAATAAGTAGAGAAGTAACTGTTGTTTTGAATATTTATAAGGGAATTTTCAGCTTTAAGGTATATGTTCCCACTACAACTAGCGATTCTGCGACGAACCTGCAGCTGTAGCTTGCATCAAAATGACAAGATGCTTACACCATTGGATTTACTAGTGTCAAATGTGTCAATTCACTGAACCAGAATTATGATTTTACTTAGACTTTTTCATGGGGTAGGATCTAAACTTGCTTAAAAAAATAGGAAAATTGTCCATTTTTCAACTATTTTCAACTAAATTTAAGATAATTTTCAATCTAAAAAACATTTTGCACTAAATTTCAAAAATTTATTTCGGTAGTTGGATAGAGCTGGATCTAAGCTAGGGAATTATATCAAATATAACGTCCTTCGTTGATATATCAAAGGCTTAAGAGAGCAGAAACATAACACACTAAAAATTGCACAGGGAACATAAACTTAATTGAGTGTAAAAAAAATGTAGTGGAATAAAGAATGTGTAAAATAATGTGATCAGCAGCTTTTACTTTGTGTATATCAACGTCTGTTTCTAAGGTGCACCAATCACAATTTATATTTATACTTTGCTTATTTTGTAGTGAAAATTTAACATTCTTTGCAACAAAAAACCGAGCCAGAGATTTGAACATTTGTAAACCGTCTGGATTTTGTGCGTGTTCCTTCTGTTGAAAGTCAACGTATATGCATTTAAAAAGATTTTGTTGCTTAACTAAAACCCTGTATCCAAGTTCTTGTTCACTAAAAATGCTTTTTGAATCAAGTCATATAAAATATAAGGGGCTCCAGAAGACGGTTTAAGTTGAAATTTAAGGCTTTGGCAGAAAGGTTTTGATTTTATTTTGAAGAAATGTAACAGAGGAGTATCAAATTTTAGTGTTTGAACCTTCTGTGCCGAATCTTGTGGGCTACAAAGTCAATTTAAGTATGGAAGCGGTCAAATAGGGTTTTAGAGAAAATTATTTGATCCAATGTTTTATTAGTTTTTTTTTCTTTTTTCTTTTTTTTTGTCTTGGGTATAAATCTTTATTCTGGGGAGTTTTCTTAATTCTTACGTATATTCATGATTAAAATGTGACCGAGAGTTCTAACTCCAAAATACAAAACGAAGTGAAGGTGATTGACTTGGCCTCTGAGCAGTTCAAATACTAGTTTTGCATATATCGAGCACACTTAAATACAGAATGATCTGTTTGTGTACTAAGCTTTATTTATGTTAAGATGGTTAATGGAACCTTGTGGTGGTAATCTTTCCCTGAAGCCGAAAGGATGTCTCAAGTCAAGACTCGTCAGCCCTTGGTTTTCAATCTTCCCTTATTGTTAGCAAACAAGGATTTATTAACCTCTTTCTGGTAACTGATAGTATCTCTGCATTCATTTTTTCTCAGAAATAACCGATTAAGATAGGACAGAGGAAATTTAATTGTGTTCAGGAGCTCTTTTACTATAGCGTATAAGACGTGGGAGGAGGAAAGTAATTATTGATGGAAAAAGAGTACCTTCGTATTAAGATGACGAGTCGAAAACCTTCCATAGAATTTCTTCTTTTTAGCGCAAGAATACATTTTTCGAAGGATCACCATGGTCTTTGTTCGGCTCGAGCAAAGAGATCATCCGTTTTAGACTACTATTTAAGACCTTTTACACTTTGACTGGAACCTTTTCTTCGCAACCCTGATGAGTCTTTGAAAAACTACATCGGAATGTTTCTTTTCTTTCTTTTTTTTTTCTTTTGCTCTGTGGTTATAAGAACAAAACTATAGTTTATTATGTTAACTTATCGAAAGTGTAACTAAGGATCTCTTTTCGCTTGACTCACAAGTGTTAATTTAATTCGCTTTTAGTTTCTTTCTTTCATAGTTTTCTGGCATATGCATTTTTTTATATTCCTTTTTCAGTGTATTTCTCTCTTTCCTCTTTCTTGCAACTGAAACACTGTTTCGTAATTGAATAAGAGCTTGTTTCCTTCTAGAAAGTCGAGATTATAAAAGAAATTATTGTTTGTTCTTACTCATAGTTTGTGTGTTAGTGATGTGCTGATAGGGAGATAATAAAAAAGTTTTTTCAGGTTTTGCAAAATCTATATTTTTATTTGATTTCTATTGTTTCCTGTAGGAAACATCCATCTTTGATTCCTGATGCAACTGAAATAATTGCCCGATATCTTGAGAGTGAACAAGATATGTCATGTCGTCGTAACGCATTTTTGATGCTTACTTTGAATGATAGAGATAAAGCCCTTGATTATTTGAGCAGTTGCATCGACCAAGTTCAAAGTTTTGGAGAAATACTACAACTAGTTATTGTTGAACTTATTTATAAGGTATGTGTGCCACTCAAAATATTTGATTTACTATTGATTTGCTTTACTCATTTGATTTACTCATTGTAACCTGGAGCATCCTGGGACCAACATAGAAAAGATTCTAACTAAGTCAGCTTAAAGTCACTACAATTTTTAAAATTTGAATGCATTTTCTTTTTTGCTTAAATATTTAGATCATATCGTTTTTTAGGAAAAAAGAAATTATTTTAATATTGATTAAAAAGTACTATAGCACTTAATCAGCAAGGCTAGTATTTTGACAGTTAGTAACAATTTGAATGTGATTCTAGCTATTGAAGAAGTGGTTAAGCCTTAACAGTCAAAAAATTACGTTTAAGAAAATAGCTGAAGTAGGAACTACGGGAGCACGAAATTTCATATATGAAAATATATACTCGGAATATTCATACATGAAGTTTCATATCCGCGAAACTTCATACACTGAAATTTGATATATGAAAAATCATACATTGAGAAGTTTAATATACGAAAAATTACACACGGATATTTAAACAGTTTATTAAAACAAAACATAATTTTCAATTAGATGGTATGATACTTTATTGATAATTTATCTATTATGGGCTGCCTCCCCGTAGTAGCATAATAGTTGTAGGCATGAATATATAATGAGTCGGAGGTAATAGGCTTGAGATTGTCTGTGCAGGATTTCGACTCTTGTTGATAGAAGAGCATCGCCAAGTGCTGAAAACCATGTTGTGGCCAAGATGGGCCCAGGATTGCACAAAGCCTCCATTCATGGAGGTCCCGGGGACTTCTTGCTGTCCGGTTCTAAGCCGGCTTAAGCACTTTGGTGTAGACTTGAGAAGATATGTGATCCCTGTCCTGCACTGGTATCTGGGATCATTGCTTTTCCTGAGGCGAAAATAATTTCAATGATTTAAAGAACATGAAAATTGGAACTTGAAATGTTACGACGTAAAAAAATGGCTATCGTATCGACATTTTGACTGACGAATTCAGACGATTTGGACTGGATTTATTAGGAGTTTCAGAAACTCATATCCCAGGGGTAGGAAGTATGAAATTAGGTGATATAGAATTTGTTTACTCAGGCAGGAAGGATGGGGTACATAGGCAGGGAGTAGGGCTCATGATGAATAGGGAAGCTGCTAAGTCTTGTTTAGGCTGGGAAGGTATTAATAATAGAATACTAATTGCTCATTTTATAACTAAAAAGTTCAGAGTATCAGTTATAGTAGTATATGCCCCTGTAGAACCGACTGACGGAGATACTAGTGATTCAGATGAATTTTACTTACAGTTACAGGAGCAAATAGACAGGGTCCCAGGTAGAAATATGATGTTTTTACTGGGAGATTTTAACGCCCAGGTTGGTAGAAATAGGGGTAGATGGTATCCTAGCCTAGGTAAATTTGGTGTAGGAAAAGAAAACAGTAATGGATGCAGACTTTTGCAATTTTGTAGGTATAACATTCTAGTTTTAACCAGTACGGTGTTTGGTCATAAAATGGCTCATAAGTTAACATGGTATTCACGTGATGGTAAGACAGCATTGATTATGTTATTGTAAACCGAAGACTGGCAGGATCAGTACAAGATACTAGGGTATATAGGAGTGCCGTTATTGATGTTAAAAGTAAAGATCACCATCTAGTAGTGTCAAGGGTTAATTTAAAGCTGAAATATCGGTAGGGTAACTACCTCCCGGGAAGTTATGATGTTGGTAGACTCCAGGATAAGAATTTGAGAGACATTTTCCAGGAATAGTTGAATACTAAACTTAAGAGTTTAAAATTTGATAATGAAGACGGTTGGAATAATTTTAGAAAAATAATTAGTGAAGTTGCTGAAGGTGTCTTAGGGAAGAAAGCTAGAACTGCAGCTAAGAATATTAGTGAAATGCTTTATGTTTGATAGAAAGGAGAAAGGACTTGTACAAGAATTACCTTAGTGATAGATCATATGAAAACAAAAGGAATGTAAAGAAAGTGGAGAAAGCATTAAAATATGAACTAAGGAGGTGTGAAGTGGAGGCCACGGATAAAATTGCCGAGGATCTGGAAGATACAGCTAGACGTCATAATAGTAAAATATTGTACTGGCATGTTAACAAATTGAGAGGGAGTAGTCAATGCGGACATGGCCCAGTTAAAGATAGGAATGGGGCCGCAATTAGCGATAAGGAAAAAACTAAAGAGAAATGCGCCGAACATTTTGAGAATTTGCTTAGCCGAGATAGAGTTGAAGGAAGAGAAATAGAGGAAAATGAAAAATTTTGCGAAACATTGGATGTGAGGAAGATTTGTTTTGTGAGGAGGAATTAGCGACAGTACTAAAAGGACTACAAAATAATAAGACTCAAGGTGCTGATAGGGTGGTAAATGAGTTTCTGAAATATGGTGGCTCTGAGGTTAGAAATAAGTTACTGGAGATTATGAATACGATTTTTGAAAAAGGGGAAGTACCTAATGATTTTAGGAAAACCTTAATTAAGCCACTTTGTAAGAAAGCTGATAAAAGTGAGTGTGGTAATTATCGAGGGATTAGTCTGGTCTCTGTAGGTAGTAAATTACTTAGTAATATGATACTTTTTAGACTGAGAGATGCCGTAGACAAAGCTTTAAGGGAAGAACAGTGCGGTTTTAGAAAAGGTAGAGGATGTGTCGACCAACTTTTCACTCTTAGGTTAATAATTGAGAAGTGCCTGAGTTTTCAAACACCTTTGGTCCTCAGTTTTATAGATTATAAGCAAGCGTTCAATTCTGTTGATAGAAGAGCTTTAGTAAAGGTTTTATCCTTGTATGGTATACCAGACAAATGCATTGAAGTGATTAGTGCTATGTACGAGAATAACACTGCTGCGGTTAAGGTAGGAAATGAGGTTAGCAGCTGGTTTTGTATTAAATCAGAAGTTAAACAGGGTTGTGTTCTATCCCCTTTTATATGGATTATTTTTATGGACTTTGTCTTAAGGAGCACAGGAAAGGCAATGGGAGACCACGGAATCAACTGGGGAGGAAAAAGTCTCATGGACTTAGATTATGCTGATGATTTAAGCATCCTAGATGAAAGTGTGAGCAAAATGAAGTTTTAGAGGTTTTACGAGTTCAGGGTGCTAGAATAGGTTTGAAAATGAAGATGAAAAGGTGAAGTTGGGTAATGAAAAGATTGATCAGGTGGACAGCTTCACTTACCTTGGTAGTATTATTAGTAAAGATGGTGGGAGCAGTGAAGATGTCAAAAGTAGAATAGCCAAGGCTCAGGGTGTTTTTTTTTTTTTTCACAGTTAAAAAAAGTTTGGAATAATAGGAAGATAAGTCTGCAAACCAAGATTAAAATATTGGAAGCTACAGTGATGACAGTGGTCAAATATGGCTCTCAGTCATGGGTGCTCCGAAAAGTGGATGAAGATTTGCTAGATGTTTTCCAGAGAAATTGCTTAAGGATTGTTCTGGCTACCCGGCTGACTGACCGTATTTCAAACAATAGGCTATTCAAAAAATATGGTTCAATACCGCTCTCTAGGGCTATAATGAAAGAAAGGTTGAGGTGGCTAGGGCACGTTGTGCGGATGAAGGAAGACAGATTGTCGAAGATTGTTCTTTTCGGCCAACCGTCTAGGGCTAAACGGAAAGCAGGCCGTCCTCGTCTGGGGTGGGAGGACGTCATAAAGAAAGATTTAAAAGAAATGGGTACTTCATGGGCGGGTGTAAAAAGGGAGGCTTTGAATAGATTTGGATGGAGGAGGAGCGTGCGTAGCTGTGTTGGCTTCAGGCGGCTTGGTGCTGCGGTGAGTTATTAGTAGTAGTAGTAGGTATGATACTTAATTACAATTATATGTGCATTTTTTTTACAACCGAGCGAAGCTAGTCCATGGTGGGTAAAGTTCCATATTCCTCGACGACATTTTTTAAGTGTTGAGCATTGTCGCGGAAAGATTTTTCTGTGAATCCGGTTGAAACGCCATGTACTGGGAAATTTGGACTCCATTCAATGATTGGTCCAGTTTTAAGATTATCAATTAACTTCCAAATGGATGGATGTTCGGTTCCAATGATGGAATGAAACCCACGATGCCAACCTTCAACATAATTGCGTTTCCTTGCAATGCCTTGATTGACTCTATGCAAGCAATTCCACGATTTTTATTTCATATCGAGGGTCACGCCTTCGTCCACGTCGGCTAGCACCAATCCATGTGTCCTCAAAGTAATCGATAAAAAGGTCCGGCCTTCTAATTCAGCATATGTAGCCTCTTGAACCAAGATTTTAAAGGATGAAATGACATCTTCCGCTGGAATAAATGCAAGTGCTTGGAAACATTTCATGTGGCAAGCAAATCCTGGGTCTTCTTTTTACTTGCTGAAAATCACGGGGGAAATCTGAATTTTACTCCAAAAAGACTGCCCAAGGTGGAAGAGACAGCCGGTTGACTCTGTTTCCGGAAAAGCACTTTTTATTGCGAGCACCGGTCTTAAAGTCCGTCATGACGCTAAGTGGATGAAGATCCGGATTCAAGCTTTTCAAGGCAGCAACTATTCTTTGGTATGTACACTCAGTTTTGTCAGGGAGCATAAATAGAGGGCATTACATTTAACGGCATGTATAGTGTATAACTGTACAAACAACACTAAGGCAACTTTAAATGTACCATCTGCGTACCAATGCTGAGTAGTCTCAATAATTTTTAAATTCTGTTTGGTTCCAAAGATAATAATGCGCTTATCGCAAACAGAATCAAAAAGTAAAAACTCCTCTTGTTTTAAATTTTTCTTTAACTCATCTGGTATTTTAATAGTCTGCAAGGACATTGTAACCGAGTATGGATACTTAGCTTCTTGACGTTTAAGCAGCAAGCTTCATAGAAGCTATTGATGGAAGACACGCGGCGACACTTTGAGTAATCTGGGAGGTGCCTTGCGCAATTAAACTTTGGGCTGTTTCTGTTGAGGAAGTCGCTACTGTTTTTATTTGGCTGTATATCTTCTTGGCTTCAATTTTTGTTTATATCGGCAGAATGGTTATGATTTTCATTATAAAAAACACTTCAATTCCTTTTTGTGTGAACTCGACCTTTGCACTTAAACTTTTCGGCCTCAACACATAACCAATTATTAAAATTTTCTCCAGGCTTTTGCAAAATATACCTGAATTCATCGTAAATAAGATGGTCTTTGCCTCGGTTGCTTTTAACAAAAGTAAGTGGCATGATAGCAAATCTGTAAAAAAATTAATTAATTTAAATAATAGAAATATTATTAAAGACAGTTGGTTGATAAAATGTTTAGATACTGTCTGATAGAGGGTAGAATGAAAAATATGGTGGTCACAGTGTCTGGAAAGTTATTTACTCTATCTGGGGAAGCCTTGATCCGATAAGCATGCATTCTGGTTATGTGTTGTTGAGTGGTGTTTATATACTAATACTTGACTTTGGCATAAACAGGTAGGCTACCTTAGCACTATTTAAGCGTTAACGCTTAAAAAAAGTTCCACATTGAAAAAATAGATAATAGTTGTTCAAATATAATTTTTCATATATCATATTTCTCCATGTACGAAACATCGTATATGATATTTTTATATTTGATATTTCTTGTGTATGAATTTTCTTATATGAATCTTCTATATAGGAATTTCTATGTATGAAATTTCGTACACTCATGAACTACTTATAACGAGAAGGAGCTATAAGCGTCCTAAAGTTATTCTAGTAACAGGGAGAAACTTGAGGCCAAAAAGATAAAGAGAATAGATCCTGTATCAAATGCTGAAACTGTAAAAATTCCTTGTTATATTTTGTAATTCTGTTTATGTTTAGAAATGCTGTTGTATATTTCTTATTATATTTCTTGTTAAAGTTTTTTTTTGCTAGTGCTGTGACCAGTTTTTATTCTTTTCTTTAGCGGAATGACGGTCCTAATATTCTTTTTTATTAATTTGAATACTTACTTGTTTAAAACCCCCTTTTTTTAAATACAGTAACCGTCAAGTTTAGAATGCGGATTCTTAAGTTGTTTTCTTCGTTTAATTTGCGTGCAATTAAAAGTATGAAGATACTGTTTCATGTTAAAATTAATTGCTATGTTCTAGAGTACTAGTATAAGAGGTGAAAATAACTACACAAACCTTGTTTCTTGTTTTGTGTATTATCAATTGTAAGTACATACGCAGACGGGGAGGGGGGGGGGCTCTAGGCTCTTTTGAATACAATCACTTTAGTACAGTTGCATCTAAATAAGTATTAATCAAATATCAAATTTCTTAATATCAAATCAAAATATCAAATTTCATCTAATTTACCTTGCTTACTTGGACTATCACCTCTGTATCAGGAGAATTAGTGAAATAACGCACTATCGTTCTATATGCTGTTGTGCAGTTAAATTTGAATGCATAACTAAGTCTTTTATAGTTTATTGTTATAAGCTGCAGTTCTTGATGACGTTTGTAGTAATTGGGTTAAAATGAATTAGAAGAGCCCCAGTCCTCTCTAAAAAGACTCCCCCGCCCAAAGGCCAGGTAAAGTTTAAAATAGAAATGTATAATTAAGGTTATGAAAGTGTTGGTCTGTGTTAAACTGTGTTGCTGCTTCTACAGGAATAAAATAAAAGGGGTTTTTGAAAAAAAAAATAAAAAATCCTTGTTTCCTTCATTGTTAATTCCTAGCATATATTTAGAGGGGAGTGTGCCCCCCCTACTCCCTGTTTCTTATTTTTTTTTTTCGTATAATTCATTCTATTTCCGTATACTTCGCACATTTTGTTATTTTTTCTTCAAAGTTGAGCCTATCCACTTTTTCCTTATTGAAAAAAGCTCAGGTGTACATGCCTGAGTAATTACTGTTCCGGTTCTACTGTTCGACATAGTATCAAAGAGTTATATTGCGGTTTCAAGGCTCCTCAACCAACAGTTTTTTTCGTTTTTTCTTTTTTTATTGCTTATTTGTAATTATGCTTATTTGTTATTTGTTCCTTTGTTTTTAATTCAACCTTTTTTCTAACATGCTTGTCATTGCTTGTTTTTAGGTTTGCACAGCCAAACCAAGCGAAAGATCGCGTTTTTTCCGATGTATCTTTAGTCTGCTTAACTCATCGTCATCAGCTGTGAGATATGAAGCTGCTGGAACTCTTGTAATCCTATCAAACTCGCCATCGACTATAAAGGTAACTAAAGTATTCTTAATCAATTAAATAGAAAAATAGTAAATGAAACTAATTTTTTTAAATTATTTTAAGAAATAAGAATTTGTGGGTGAAGCTTTGTATCGAGTTAAACATATGTGCAGCCAAACACATACATACTATTACGGTTAAATGATGCATTGTTTACTGGTATAGAATAGAAAACTAAATTCCATTGCTCTGGGCTCTAGAATTCTTGGCAAAGTAGTATAGTTTTTCGAATGTGATAAAACCGTGTATGGAATTATTTCTATGCAACCGACACAACTGAGCCAGCAGAGCAGGGGAGAAAAAAAAGAACCAAATGGAAATAGTATTTATAGAGGTACAAATAGTGGCTGTTTTTGTCAATGGCCAATTTATGTAAAGCCAAAGCCCTAGTTATCTCAGATTCTTATTGAGTCCCATTTTTCAATTTTCAATTATGGCGTTGGTAATTTGTTGGTTGATACGGACGATCCCATGTTGTTGACACGTGTGACACTGGTCTATGCCGTAAGCCCGAGACGCGTTAGTTTGAAACCAAGGGGTTGATAAAAATTGAGTACCTGAGGCAGCTTTCTTCTATTATATTTTTTATGTCTATGTTTACAAAAGTGTGATTTGAGATCAAATTAAAACCTCAATGCTTTTATTTTCAAAGACATGCTACTAATCTCGTTCATTTAAAAAAAATATTTCAAAGATAATTTAAAAAAAAGTAAGCGAGATATCGTTGCCTGTTAGTTTTGTTTACTAAGCAAAATATCTGACTGATGAAACGCTGCCATTTCATTTTTACAACTTAAGAGCAAAGGAGTATTTAGTAAGATCACAGACGTTTTGGGCTCCTGACATGTATTGGATCTAGACTCTGTAGAATTTTTTTTTGCAAAAATCAGTTGAGTAACGAAGACTAATGGGGATGATTTGTTAGATTTCTATCGGAATGCTAATTATTCTCCATAGGGAAAAGAAATACTGGAAAAAATCACGAGTTCTTACTTAGATATAAAGTCTCAACACGTCCGCTCAAAATATGTCAATATCACCATTTTCAGCAAGGTTCGTTTATTTAGGCTTAAATCCTGTGTGTGCTGTAGGCTGCGGTTGCTTTATCTCTTGATATATTGAAGATATATCAATATGCTCGTGTTGGTGAGCTAGGTGCTGGTCTTGTTGTCCTTTATTTGAGCTACTACAATCAATCTTTTAAGATCTAGTAATCTAGGAACAATCTATTGTGCATGGCGTGCAGTTCAAGGGGGGATATTCACGAGTCCGAGCAAACCTCCTTTGTTCAAACTGTATGGTAACTTCAGGTGAACTCAAAGAGAAGGGTTAGAGTCATTTTCTTTTTTATTGGTACGACTGGATTCTCAGGCACATGATTGGGCTAGCAGATGAATCTTTTTCTTTTGTGTAAAAGTTCTACAATAATGATAGGCAGCTTAATAGCGGTGCCTAAGTAAAGAACGATGTTGGCACAGTGTATTTTTGGTTGGTTTTAGAACAGGGAACTTCATATCGAAGGAGTTGTTGTAGAAACTTCGAAAAGGGCTCATTCAATTGGAAATTGGAAGGGCTTGTGCCCTTTTTAATAGCTGAAAGTGATTGGAAGGCAACTACGACGCCCACCATTTCCCCGAACACATTCAGTCCAAACTTTGAGATAGCCATTTTGTTTAACGTAGTGGAAAGATCTGGAAATTATGTCTTTGAGAACGACACTCCCCCCACAGCCCTAAGGGCAGGGGTTGTAAGTTATGCCCTGGGGGTATATACGGTTTTTACAAAAAGCGCTGTTGTATAAACATCAAAAAGGGCTCATTCGATCGGAAATTGAAAGGGTTAGTGTTCTTTTAAATAGTAGAAAGTGATTGAAGGGAAACTAACCCCCCTCTCGCGCCCACCATTTCCACAAACACATCCAATCAAAATTTTGAGATCGCCATTTTTTTCAACGTAGTTGAAAGTTCTGGAAATTAGGCCTTTGAGGAAGATAACCCCCTCAGAGCCCTCAGGGCAAGGGTTGTAAGTTGTGCCCTGGGGGCATACAAGGGTTTTATAGAAACGATTGTCGTAGAAACTTTAAAAAGGACTCGTTCGATTGGAAATTGAAAGGGCTAGTGACATTTTTAATAGTATAAAGTGATTGGAGGGCAACTAACCCCCCTCTCACGCCCAGCATTTCCACAAACACATCCAATGAAAATTTTGAGATAGCCATTTTTTTCAACGTAGTTGAAAGTTCTGTAAATTAGGTCTTTGAGGATGATAACCCCCTCAGAGCCCTCAGAGCAAGGGATGCAAGTTATGCTCTGGGGGCATATAAGGTTTTTATAGAAAGCGTTGTCGTAGAAACTTCAAAAAGGAATCATTTGATTGGAAATTCAAAGGGCTAGTGCACTTTTTAATATTCAAAAATGAATAGAGAGCACCTAACCCCCTCTCACGCCCACCATTTCCCCAAACACATCCAATCAAAGTTTTGAGATAGACATTTTGTTCAACGTAGTTGAAAGTTCTGGAAATTAGGTCTTTGAGGATGATGGCAATCCCCTCACAGCCCTCAGGGCAAGGGTTGTAAGTTAGGCCTTAGGGACATATAATATTTTTATAGAAAGTGTTGTCGTAGAAACTCTCAAAAGGGTTCATTCAATTGGAAATTTAAAAGGCTAGTGCCATTTTTAATAGTCAAAAGTAATTAGAGGGCAACTAACCCCCTTCTCACGCCCATTATTTTCCCAAACGCATCCAATCAAAATTTTGGAATAGCCAGTTTGTTCAACGTAGTTGAAAGTTATGGAAATTTGGTCTTTGAGGATGACAACCACTCCCCCCCCCCAGCCAAGGGTGGTAAGTTATGGCCTGAGGGCATGTAAGGTTTTTATAGAAAGGGTTGTAGAAACTTCAAAAAGGGCTCATTCGATTGGAAAATGAAAGAGCGAGTGCCCTTTTTAATAGTCGAAAATGATTGGAGGGCAACTAACCCACCTCTCACGCCCACCGTTTCCCTGAACACATTCAATCAAAATTTTGAGATAGCCATTTTGTTCAACGTAGTTGAATTGTCCAGAAATTATATCTTTGAAGATGACAAACCCTACGGCAAAGGTCGTATGCCCTGGGGGCATATAAGGTTTCTTATAGAAAGCGTTATCGTAGAAACTTCCAAAAGGGTTTATTCAATTGGGAATTGACAGGGCTAGTGACCTTATTAATAGTCAAAAGTGATAGGAGGGCGGATGCCCCCCCCCCCTTCACGCCCATATTTCCCCTAAAAACTTCCGACCAACATATTGATAATGCCATTTTAAAGCAACTGGAAACTATGTCTTTGAGTATGACACCCCCCCCCCCCAAAGCCGATAGGGTTAATGTTGTAAGTTATGTCCTGGGGACGTGTAAGGTTTTTATAGAAAGTATTGTCATAAAAACTTCAAAAAGGGTTCATTCGATTGCAAATTGAGTGCTATTGTCTTTTTTAATTGTTGAAAATAATCGGAGGGAGAATCACCCCCCCCCCCCACACACACACACACACCTACGCCCATCATTTCCCCAAACATTTTCGATCAACATTTTGATATGTCCATTTTCTTCCGCTTAGTTGAAAAGTCTGTAAATTATGTCTTAGAGGATGACAACCCTCCCCCATAGCCCTCAGGACAAGGGTCATAAGTTATGCTCTTGGGGCATATAAAGTTTTTATAGAAAGTTTTGTCATCGAAGCTTCAAAAAGGGCTCATTCTATTGGAAATTGAGAGGACTAGTGTCTTTTTTATTAGTCGAAAGTGATCAGAGGGCGAATGCCCCCCACGCCCATCATTTCCCAAACACTTTCAATCAAAATTTTGAGATAGCCACTTTGTTCTACGTATTTGAAAGATCTGGAAATTATGTCTATGAGGATAACAAATATCCCCAGCCCTGAGGGCAAGGGTTGTAAGTTATGCCCTGGGGGCATATAAGGTTTTTATAGAAAGTATGGTCATATAAACTTCGGAGGGGGCCCATTGGATTGGTAATCAGACGCTCTAGAGCTCTTTTTAAGAGTCAAGGTGATCGGAGTGCAGCTACCCCCCAACCACCCACCTCCCTTACACTCACACACGTCGTATTGTCCCGAAATGCATTTAATAGAAATTTTGAGATAGCCATTCTATTCGAAATAGTATAAATATCATATTACTAGGATTTGGGGTTGAAACAAACCCCAGAGATTAGAGGCAAGGTTTGTAAGTTATACCCAGTGGGTATTTAAGGTTTTTATGAAAGGGGCGGTTGTTTAACTTTAGAAGAGCCTCTGTCTTTTCCCCTGAAAAAGACCATGTCAATATAAAACGAGCAGTAATTAATTTAAAAAACTTTTTCCACAAAATAAGTTTTTCAAAAAAAAAGTAAAGAACTCCATTAAACCAAAAATAGAATCAAATAATCTACCAAGCATACAACTACCACAAATCAATGTCAATAAATAAATAAAACCCAAAATAAAAAGAAATTAAAATAAACAACAGAGTCAGACTTAAAACGAGCAGAAATTAATATGAATAGGGTTCTAAACTCCTGTGCTTTCTAAAAGCCAGAATATAATTTGTACTTTACTGAAAAAATTCTTTTAAATGTTTTCATTTTTATAACTTCAGGAAATCAAAATTAATTAAGATTTAAAGGAATTAATATCGCTGTATGTATATTAAACTGGCAATGCACATTTTTTTTCAGTAAATTCATTTGAATTTTTTTCAGCATAGTACAAATTATATTCTAGCTTTTAGAAAGCATATGGGTTTATCATATTAATTTCTGCTCGTTTTGAGTTTGACTCTTTTATTTATTTTAATTTCTGTTTGTTTTGGGTTTTAAGTATTTTTTTATACTGATTTGTGGTAGTTACTTGGTAGATTATTTGATTCTATTTTGTTCATTTTTGGTTTAATGGAGTTCTTTATTTTTTTTTTGAAAAACCTATTTTGTAAAAAGTTTTTTTAATTAATAAGATGAAAGACAGCGTTTTTACATCACTACTATTCTTAACACAATTTTAACCTTATTTTATCAATGATTTTAAAACCCGCTCTATGAAAGAGACTTCTTTCAACTTACTCTCATCCTTGAATTCCAATTCTAATATTAACTGAGATTTCCCTTAATGTAGTGAAAAAGTATGAAGCAAAAACTGATAAAAACAACTATTTATTTTACGGGTAAAAATAGACTGAACTCTACATGCAAAGATTAGTTGTGTAGCCAAGGCTAATGTGTATCATGTGTCTCCGCCCATGTGGTGGGATAAATTTTATCCAGGATGGTAATTAACCTCAGTTACAGGTGAAACTTCCTTTCCGTGGGAAGAAAAAATAACCAAAATAATCACGGAAAACCATCGCTAATCTAACTTGGGAAGGTGCATCGCTTCTGGCTAATAAAAAAAAAATCAAAGAAGGTTAAATAAAAACCTAAAGGGAATCAGCCAGGTTCCAATAGGTAAGGACAGAGAGATATGTTTTTTGTTCTTTATCCTCACTAGTTTTTCCAAGAAATTTGTTTGTGTATCTGATTTATTCTTCTTTGAATACATTCCACTTCATTTGTTTTAATCAACCCCTCCTCTTCTCCCTCTGTCCCATCCGTTCATTCTTGGGCATAAATTCATTTTTAGGGATAAATATGCTCGGTGGACCTGTTTTCATTGTATTTGTTAAAACGTCTTTGAAATTTGCAAATTGTGGACATAATCATATCACCTCGACCTTAAAACTCCTTGCAAGATAAAATCATTCCCCTAAATAATATATATGTTTTTATAGGCCGCTGCTGCATGTTATATTGATCTCATTATCAAAGAGTCTGATAATAATGTGAAGCTTATTGTCCTTGACCGTTTAGTGAGTCTGAGAGAAGTTGTGGGAGCTGTTTCTGTTCTCCAAGTAGTTGTAATGGATATTCTAAGGTAAGTGGAAAAATCAATGTCAGGAAGGAAGCAGTTGCTGTGATTTTTTTTTTTTCATCAAACCTTAATTTTTAAAACCGGATTGTCTCGCGTAGTGAGGCAGTCAGTATGTTCAGGGCCACGTATTTTCTGGTGACTGAAACTGTATGGATTGGCCCTGAGATATTTCTTGGAAGCAAGGTTGATGTGAAGCCCTCTCTCCCTGGGAGATTTTTTAAGCCAATGTTGGTAGATATTCGTTATTTTACCATAATCCTATTAGACGTTATGCATTATCGAGTCTACGAATCAATTTTAGAAAATGAGGTTTAATCGATTATAAGAGGTTTGACGTCAAACAGATTATAAGAGGTTTGACGTAAACAGAAATAACAAATTGCGTAATACTGGAAAACGGAAAAAATACTACAATACCGTAATTAAGAAAGGAAATTTTGGAAGTATTTTTCCCTCTCAAAACGAAAATAAATCGAAAGCCCCCCCCCCCCCTCACATATATTTTTGGTGGCAGACCTTCCAAACAAATAAGTCTTCGTGGGATATTTCTTATGGGATTTGAGCCTGAAGCCTCGAAGTTTTTTTTTAATCTTAGATTCGAGTTTTTTTCAAGGTTCCAGACTGAAGGATTATTTCTTAGTAATTCAGTGCCGACGTCCTGACTGGTAGATAAAAGCTTGAATAGCCAGATTAAAATTTCACTTACTAGTACCCACTAAAACTTCTCTTTTTTTCATGCATAATGGCACGAAAACTTACGCACTAAAAGGAAACACCTTAAATTATGGTCCGAGTAAATTCTGGTTGTTAAAATTTGTAATTACGCGTAAGCAGTACTTTGGTATGCTGCATATAATTTGTATGTCGTTTGCATAGGCAAAACTGTGCCTACGCCCGTCTAAGACTACGATTTTCACTATTCTTGTGTAATTTCCTTATAACTAATTTTCATTTAATTTACTTTTGATGGAAGGGGTTACCTTCCCTCCTCCAAAATGGACTCTTTCCGTGAAACAATTCCTGTATGCATGCTTGTAAAATAAACTAACTGTACGATAATTGTAAAAGTATTTGACAATGTTTGTATTGTAAAGTACAAAAGTTAATCGCCAAGTCAGTTTCAAAACCGGATTAAAAATTGAATCATAAAAACAATCTAAAATTTGCAATCACAGCCCAAATCAAGCAAAAATAAAAGCATAGCTTCAGTTTTTAAATCCAATTAATACTAAATTAAATAAAATCGAATATAAACCAAAATTGATTCTTAATTTCAATATTTTTTAATTAATAAAACTACATGAGGAAAATCCTTTCCTCCTTATTAAACGATTTAGATTGTAGATATGCTCTATGTCTTTGGTATAGAAGCTCTTCATCAGTTCATTTACCAATTTTCTTTCAGGGTTTTATCCGTCCACGATCTTGAGGTTCAAAGAAAAACTTTGAATCTCACCCTTGAACTTGTCTCCCAGCGAAATGTTACTGAGATTGTCGACCTCTTAAAAAAAGAATTGGCCAAAACTCACAATATCTCAGAGCACGAAAATATGGGCCGTTATCGCCAACTTCTTATCAAAACCCTACATAGCTGCTCCATCAAGGTATGCTTGGCCATCAACAACTAAAATATGGCTCTTTATATTATTCACTTAATGCCTGTTCAAGGATATGTATTGCTTAAAGGCTTTAAAACTCCGGATATTCTTTAACTATGTCTTCTAAGATACCTTCATTGTCAATTTTTTTCATATATATTCTTACATTTAATTGTTTTTGCTCTAGCTTATCAGACCCATTAATGGACTAGCAACGTTTCTGTTTATTATGTTGTGTAAAGAATGGGGCAACTAGAAGGTAGAAGGGGGGTAAAGATAGGGAAACAAAACGTTTACAGCTTTAATTCTTCTGTGTAAAAGCGATGATATGGGAAATTACATGTTTTTTTTTTCAAGGCAAGGCTGATTTAAAAAATGAAGGCAAAAGCTAAGTCTTAATTTAGTTACTTTAATCAAACAACCAATCTTTTGGTATTTTTCTATTAGTTTAAAAGAAAATGTGTAACAATGCAGATATTTCCGCTAGTAAGTCCCTACTAAGGAGCTGGCGAATTTTAGTAAGTGCTCTTTCCAGCAGTCCGTCAAATGTAAAATTTAGATTGGCGGAGAAAACATATTGAATAGGTAGTTCGAAATTTGGATAGTCTTTTTATGAATGTTGGTCCAAAGAAAAGTAATTCGCCTACAAAAATTTGGATGGTTTTAAAATGGGCGTCCTCAAGAAAAAGACATGACGCAGTTTCACCTTCAAGACAGGAATTCGTCAAATAAAAAAAAAAAAACTTCCCAGTATCAGAATGCTCCATAGGTGCTGAGCCCCCATCCCCCTCTGTCGATAGAAAAATCTCGTAAAACTTCAATATAGAATTCTTTTCATCTTCTTGATTTGTTTTCTTTAGTGGGAGATTAGACGCATATTCGGCTTGAATTAAGTTCAAAAGGATAAGCCTAGAACTCTTCAGTCAAAAATATAGGTCGTATCTATAATAGCTTTTGCATGTAACTTGTAATCAGTCCAGTTGCCTTGTGTACCGACTGACAATTTTAATATTCGGGTAATCTCAAAGCTGTAGATTGCTATAATTATAAATTGTGAAGTATAACTTATGGGAAGCTGTTCTGAAAGGGGGCTATCAGTGGATACTGTTAAGGAAGGGAATTCTGAGGCCATATACTGTAGACTACTAATATTTTAAGGCCCGAATTATCCTGGAGGTACCGGATGGAAGAAATCTCCCCCCCCCTTTCCCCTCCCTCTTACATGTTTATGTCTTTACTATTAAACATCTTACCAGTTTCATTACATTTCCATATCCTAATATTTATTGCTTTTGATATATTCCATCAATATGCCGAGTCAAACTTACACAGATTCAGAAAGTTTTGCACATATACCGATTCACAGTGAGATTTTACTAATATCAAGATTTAGCTAGCGCTAATTGAAGCCAATCAGAATTTTTCATGAAACTTTTTAGCCAATCAGGAAATCCTGTGAAAAATTTGATCGGCTTGAATGAGCGCTAGCTAAAATCTAGGTATAAGTAAAATCTCATTTTGAATGGGTATAACATTCGTTGATTTTTAAAATAGACAAATCCCTCTCATTGGGAGTAGCTCTTACCTAAAGCAAGATTTCTTTCACAGTTTTGTTTGTTCGGCCCTCTTTCTTATTCATTCAAAATGGATTTAATATGCATCTCACAGCTACAATTCATAAATTAATTGAAGATATACTTGTCACCTTTTTTTACATTAAGTTTTTGTAGTTGAAAGAAAATTGTTAAATGTCGTAGTTTTAGCTCATACCATATCATTGCTTGGAATTCAGGAAATAATCGTGTACTAACAGCCTTTGACTGTAGCCTTTTGTCATAGGAAATCTTTGATGCTGGAAATATAAACTGCTTTAGCATTACTAAACCTGATAAAAATGATGTGCACGTTGTGGCAGTAAAAGGAATAAGTCTGAAAAGTGATCTAAATATTAATTTATCACATTGAAAATTATATTTGGGTCTCACTGGTCCAGGGGAAATTTTGCCCAGCACTTATGGACCAACCGGTCCTGATCACACCAAGAACTTCTGTGACGTATGGCCCTCCGTCCTCTCCTTATCAAAAAGCTGAGATTTTCATGATTATTCCATATATTTTTTTTAACTTTTTTTGTGTTATTCGCTCTTTTCATTCCCATGGCACAAGGTCAATGAACAAAATTTATATTAATAATTTGATTACGTATAGGTCAGGGGTGTCTCTTATTTTTAGCGGGGCGAAGCTAAGGAATTCGTTAAATGAATATATGAAAATAGTAATTTAAGTGAGTTTAAAAGGCTATTGAAGAATCAATTGTTTTCTAAATAGGATTTTAATGATTAATGTAAGAGGATGCATAGTTGATAGATTAAATTGGTAATAAATCATTAAGGTAGTGTTTTACTTTTATTGATGTCTGCCAAGGAAGGAGTTGAGTGTGGAGTGATAAGCTAGTGGTAGTAGGGTATGTGATGTTGTAGTTTTTTTTTTTTAACCCCTTCTGAAGTTTATGGGTTTTTTTTTCGCTATCCCTCCTCCATATCATGCTTTGGCATTTGGAGGGGATGGGTTCATGTTATTTTTTTTTTGTCCATTTTTATTGAATAATTAAAAAACAATGAGAGAAAGGTTGAGCTGGCTAGGGCACGTTCTGCAGATGAAGAATGACAAAATGCAAAAGATTGTCCGTTTCGGCCAACCGTCTAGGGCTAAACGGAAAGCCCTTCAGGGCTAAACGGAAAGGGGGTCGTTCGTGGTTAAAGTTTGTTTAAAACTTTTTAAGTTTTAAACTTTGACGTGTTTAAACTAAACACGTCAAAACAAATAAGAGTCACTAAACAACGTCACAACAAAAAACTAAACTAACAACGTCAAAACAAAATACAAGTTTAACAAGTGACAAGGTTAAAAGTTTAACCTTGTCAAGTTAAAAACCTGACAAGGATAAAATTAGAACATTTCCATTTTTCAGATGAAATGTACTTTTAGAAAACAAAAATATAGAAATTTGAGAGAGGAAATTGAATGGGTATGTACGTAGGAACTCCCACTTGTGACGCTCAGGTAGGGAGTTCAACTCGCCTCTCGACATTTGAAAATTTATGGTTTTTTTTGTGTGTGTGGGATTTTTCTATGATTCATGTGCAATTGAGTCATTTTCAAACAATTTTTTTTCTGCTACTTGTTTGACTTACTTCCCTCAAAAGAAATAAATTTGTTTGTTTGTTTCTGAATCCGAGCCATGGGTTCTTTCGTCAAATTTAAGTAAATAAAACTAACCAACTATTAAATAAGATATGAGTCAAAATAGGAAGCAAATAACGTATATTAATGTATTTTTGGAGCAAAACTAATTTCATTGGACAAAATCATTTTTCTACAAACTGATTCAAAGAACTGATTACTATGTCGTTCAAATTTATCCTGAAACAAATTTATTATTTTGATCTTGCAGACGTTTAGTCAGGAGTAAGGACACTTTGATGTATTGTGTTGCAAATGAGTTTCTCACTGATAAAGTAGGGTTTACATATATCGGCTTTGATCCAACAAATCTTGCTGTTCAATTATGAGTCTAAAATGGTAACCCTGTGTTTGTATTCCAGACTTGGTGGAACACAAGATGAATGGCCCTTTCTTAAGTGGTACAGTGGGCTGGGAAAGAACCTTGAGGATTGAGGTATAGGCTAGCTTTATGACTATCTATATTTATATTATTCTAAAATCTGAAGCGACGAATTCTGAAGAGCTCATTAGTTAGGACACTGTACGAACTTTTTTAAGCGAAATTTCTTATTTTGTGTACAAATTTTTCTAGTTCCCTAACGTTGCTTCATCCATTATTCCAATGCTTGTGGAATTTGTCTCAGACCTGAATGAGCTGGCTGCCCTTGATGTGTTAGAGTTTCTTAGAGAAGCTGTACAGAAATTGAATGATCTGCGACCGCTTGTCGTTGAGGTAGGGCCTATTGTTTATTGGTTTTTCTCTCTTGATTATTTTTTTCGTTAAAATTACTTTTACTATCTTGTTTGTCCTTAAGTACGGGTAGCAAACTAAGCCTTTCAAAGTGCAAGACAAAGCAATATAAAATCATTATTCTGCATGAAAGCTTCAGTTTTGATTTCAAATGTTTATTTGATTTAAATGGTATTAATGTATGCACTATAATAGTACACTATGTCCAAATTTCATTGTTTAACATCTTTTCATTGACATTGCGCACTCCGAAGGGCTAATAACTGACCGTCGCAGGTGTCCCTTCCTTCGTGCCTCCGGCTATGCCTCCCTGCCTCCGGCATGGAGGCACGTGCCTCCGGCACACCTGAAACAGCGTGTTCCTGGAAGCGAAGGATCAGTTTTATCTTTGGCTTATGGAAGGCGTACGCCGCGTTTTTTACGACGGCAAGCTTTCTCCTCTTGAGAGGTTATCTTTACTTGGTCGTGTTGTTTACTGCGTTCGACATTGGAGATCCTGGGTCCTAAAAAGTGGACATTATGCTTTGAACGGGACATTTATTACCACAAACCTTCACCATTGCCTAGAGAAAAATATGCATTCCCTAGTGCAAATAATTCGTCGATTCAAACGGCTTGGGCTCGAACGTCTTTTCAAACCCTCCGACAGGAATAGCCAACCGTTTAAAGATTTTTTTTAGGAAGATACGGTCTCAAACCAGCACTTACAGTACTGTAATAAACTTTTCGTTCCTCCAACTTCTACATCGAATTCGTGGATATGAAAGTATAACGGATTTTGAAGCTCAATATTCTAATGAACAGTTGTCCTTGCCCAAGGCCAAGCGAGTTAGATCCATTGGTGTTGTGTCTGTCAGTTCCGATTTTTCTTTGCCCAGGGACGATGAAATCAAGCTCGAGCTAGGGCGAGCTCGTATTGAAAGCCAGCGAATAATGAAAGCCTTGATACCTGACAACGTACTTTCTGCTTTCGGTCACCAAGTACCGAATGTTCGTCTTTCTGTACTTCACGACAGTGACTCAGACGATGACTCAGAGGAAAATACTCTGTCCGATGAGCAGGAAAAGGCTTCCGCGATTGACACTGAATCGGGCTCGGAAAGTGACGGCTTCTTTGAAGAATTGCCAGTGTTTGCTCACTGTGTGAAACACCAAGTTGAGAAAAATTGGGTTAGTGAGCCTGTGATGAACATGAAGAATTCTAGGTTTTGTCTTGTCAAGACTTCTCACGGCTTTATAACACCAATAAAAAAATCCACGCTGTTGTGGCTTCTGAGGGAAAGCTCTGAGAAGCTGAGTAGTGACCGATTAAAACTGGTGATGGTCCAGGGCCGACGAGTAGGGCTACGTGAGTCGCCACAAACCAATGCAGAGGTCGGTGTGAAATCGGAATTGCGTATCGGTGAATGGTGCGTTTACAGACCGGTTGGCAGGGGAAAGAGAGTATTAGTTGGGTCGGGTCATACAGTTTGGCTACTTGTCTGGGCGAAGATGCCACTCTGTTGACACGCAGAATATGGCGATGCCGTTCCCTGACGACATAGGAATTCTGTGCCAGTGGTTCCGGCTGAATGCTGATCTCACATTAACTGCCACATTGGTAGACCAGGGTTACTGTGACTCCAGCCTGTATATCATGCATTGAGCAGAACCCGTTTCTATGGAAATTGGCACCAACATTGTCTATGTCTTTGACTCAGACGTCTTCACAAAGCTGAATTCATTTATCCAGAAGAAAGGGCTCCACTTTTTTTATGTCTCGTCAGCATCGCAATCATCATGTTAAAAATGGCACCTAAACCCAAAACTGACCTCAAGACCATAACCACCACCATCGCCATGTTCTGTGTGTCAACAGAAGGAGTTTTGTTTAACATTTTTCAGAGATAATTGTTATTTTTTTTCCTCCCTCCTCCTCTCCACTGGGTGATATTTTAATACAAAAACATATAAATCTTACAACTTTCTGCATTATCATATCACCTAAACTTCAAAGAAAAAAAAATTTATTATATACCAGTCAATGTATTAGTGGACATGAAGGAATACTACCATTTAACTTTTTCTTGCCAAATATCTATCGCTCCCCTCGTTCCAGGGTGTCCTTCCCTCTCTAGGAGACGCTTTTCCGGTGGCATTTTTACTTCAATTTCTTAAAATTCATATCCTTCAATTTTCACTAATACGAATTCGAATTTTAAAGGTCGTCTTCCAAAAGGCTTACTCTTACAACTTTAAAATTTTTTAACACAAAAAAAACTATTTGCTCTCCCGTAGACTGGGCGTCCTCCGTCCACAAGAAACCCATTCTTGCGGTGGCACTTTTTTCCTTCTTTTTTTTCCTTTTTTCAACCCTTTTTACGATCAACCTTAATCAACAAAAAAAAAATACAACCAACCCATCAACAAAAAACCAAAAATAACCTTAATACCGACGTGCATGAGGGCACAGAACTGAACAGAATCTTGAACCATGTCTCCTACGGACGAGGAGACCACCCACAGCGGGGCTGGTCCTTCCAGCTCAACTCCGTGTGCCCCTCGTCCCCCATTCGCTTGAGTTCTTGATATAATTTTATGAGTCTCGAATACATTCCGAGATCTAGGGCAGCGGAAGCGATGAATACCATCGGAAAACTTGTTCTGCTCAGTATAAGACTTAGTAGTAGAAGACTTAGTGTTTATACTTGTTCTAACCGAGCTTAGTTCGATTTACTGAAGCTCATTTGTCCAGTTTCTTAGGGTTGTCATTTGAGCTTTGATTATCAAGATGATTACTGAAACGTACCAATAAATATCTGAGAAACTAAATATAAGCAGTCAACATACGCTAGAAAATCACATAAAAAGATTTGAGAAAAAATAACAAACGCCTATAATAATAAACTTATAATAATATAATATATAATAATATACTTATATATAATAATATAATAATATAATATATAATAATAATAAACGTTAGCTGCAGTTATCGGTTTGTGAATGATAAAAAAAAAAAACTGTAGTTTATCTTATATGAGTTTCTTTCGCTTTTTTATTTATCTTTTTTATTATTATTTTTCTCTCCTTGGTAAGAAGCAGGCGCAAGCTTCTTAAGTTGGATTTTAGGGAAAACAACAAGTTTACAATTATGTTTAAGTGTCTTGTGCAAAAAATGCACAAATGTTTCCATGGGCACAATCCCACGCGGTGGTAAGTGTGTAGATTCAGGTAATCTCACGATTTTAGTTAGAACTGAGCCATTTAAATTTTCCTATGCAACTTAAAAAAAGTTACAATTCTGTTTTACTACCCGTGAACGTGCTTAATCTAATTACAGCTTCTTATTATCCAGTCGTATGCATTTTTAAAAGGACTAGCTTTTTCAAATGTGACACCGCCACTTGCCACAATCAAAGTTTTTTGGCTTAAGTTTGTCGAACTCGCGATTTCTTTTAAAATGAACTCTCATTTGGATTTTTAGTAAAAAAAAAAAAAAGAAAAGAAAAAGTGTACAATTTTATAATTCAGCCAAAGAGCCAAAATTGTTGCACTCCCTCCTTCTTCATGAACTTAGCATGAAAATCTGGCGGCTTAAGATAAATGCGGAACACATTAGTTTCTTCCAAATGCGATTTACAAGTAGTTGTTTTTATTTTATTTTTATTTATTTATTATTATTTTTTTACAGTTTTTCCTCTGTTTAGAAGAAAATATTCTTAGATAGCTCAATGCTCCCTCCGCTGAGGGTTTGGTCTTGCACCGTAACGTTAAATTTGCATGAAAGCTTATATTACCTTTTTGTCTGGTCTTTACCTCTTATTTTTATCGTAGAAACTCTTAGAATATTTCCAAAGCATTGAATCTTTCAAAGTTCATCGTGCGACGTTATGGATCCTTGCCGAATACGCAGAAACTCCCCAAGAAATTATTGCCATTGTGCAGGAAATCCGCGTGGGTCTGGGAAAAATACCCTTTGTTGACGATACCGAGGAGAAGTATGTTTTTGTTTCTTTCAGTTTATAGGCCTTCTTTTTCGTTTCTTTTATTCTAGAAACTCACCGTTTTTTCCTTTTTATACGAGAAATGCTTTTGTATTTCTTGGAATACCTTTGTTGACTATACTGAGGAGAAGTATTTGTGTGTCTTTTGTTGTGTTTTTTTTCGGTGTATATGTCTTCTATCAGTTAAACTTAAATTTTGTGTATTCTAGTAACTCACCACTACTATTTCCAATAAGTTACAGAGATTATGCAATTTTCACATTGTGTTTATTACCTCTATTCTGTGGCAAAGTCTTGAATTTTTCCTTTTTCTCTTTTTCCTAAATATCTCCCTTCCTTATTTTCAGTTTTTTTTTCTTTTTTTACAAATGGCATTTTTTTTTCATATAAAAAGTTAAACAAATATCCATCAAGTATTTTACACATAAAGGATTTGAGCCAAAATCCATAAAGGATACTATTTCCAATAAGTGATGGAGATTATGCACTTTTCACATTGTGTTTTTTACCTCTATACTATGGCAGTCTTAAATTTTACCTTCCTTTTTTTTCTTTTTTTTTCTTTTTTTTTCTTTTTTTTTCATGTAAAAAGTTAAACAAAAATCCATAAAGGATTTGAGAAATTGATTTCTGGATCTAGCTGATGGTAGTTTGCTCTACGTGGCAACTGTTTTAGGATAAAGTCCTCGTAGAAATTATTTCAGAGATCTCACCCGTCTCCAGTGCAATGATATGGTAAATTTAAAGCTTATGTTTATTTTTAATAAGGATGAAACATGATTTTGAGTCACTACAGATGAACTCTTTTTTGATCTTCTAAACCATTCTCGAAACTTGATAGAGTTCAGGGTTGTTATTTTAGATCATTTACCAACGAAAGGAAAATTGTATCTAAAGAGTGGTTGAGTTGGGAATGTGGTGGCATTAGTTAAATGCCTATTCGTGAGCAGAGACTTTAAACAGGGGGTGGCGACATTGCCATCTTTAATTGCATAAATACATTTTGCCCCTCCCCCCCCCCC
>JAQQPU010011461.1:0-27892 GCA_029168905.1 Artemia sp. Kazakhstan ARC1039 | reverse complement strand
GCCTTTGCAAATCGAGTACGGCGATTCAGTACAGCTATAAGCGGGTCGGTTATACCATACTTCAGAGCAGCGTTGTCACTCTGACGATTTGGTTTTTACTAGTTTTGGGCGAAAAAATTTACTAGATTAACTTCCGTTTTACTAGATGTTGCCAAAAACGTGCGCGTGTCGCACGTTTAAGCGCGTGTCGCGGCTTTCGCCGCGACACGCGCATTGGCGTGAGAAAGCCACTAAATACTTTTGTCATCAAAATGAAAACAAAACTAAAAAGTAGCTCGTGCATTTTTTTTTTCTGCTTGTGCGACATCTTTATATGATTTCTTTTGGTCATTCGGCTTATTTGCCTTCAAATATGTAGGAAATGTGTTCCTAATTATTGATTAGGCCAAAACAGTTTCTTCCAGCCTCCTAATTTTCGACAGGCTCGGCCTTACTCCATAGTTTAACCAACTTTTCTGAAAGTTTTTAGTTTCAGTATATACTTACAACTAGGCTTCACAAAAATTTCAGGTACACAAAAAAAAAACGACCACAAAAAATGAAATTCAAAGTAAAAAACAAATAATAATAAAGTCCGATTCGACAGACCAAATTTGACTTTTTCAAAGCTTAACCGCCGGTCCTGCACCCTCTTCTGTTTCCCAGGGACCGGGTTCGTTCGCGTTCATCTTCCATTTTCTGCATCTATCAATCAGAGCGGGCGGAATCTCTCACTCCGAAACACATCTTGTGTCTCTGAGGCAGAGTTGCTTGGAGTGCATGAGAGCTCCAACTGTGTCGATATTTAATCGGTTTCACCCACTCGTCTTGATAATATTTAAACTGGAAAACTGCCACTCTGCACCGGCTGAAGCATGGGGCAAAGCACAGAGGGTCAACATAAACTTGGGGAGCACTCGGAACATGGCTTTCCCGCTACCATCTTTCAGTTTGGTAAGCCTCTTCCAGAATGTAGGAGGACACTCTAATTCTGATTCTGATACTATTTCTGAAATAAATTCACTTCGGATTTACATTTTCTTGTACTCACTATTAAGGTCCTCCAGCATCTTCATCCTCTCCTCTTCGGTTCTGCAGTCTCTAACAGCAACATGTTTAAACCTCTGCAGAAGAGGGAAAAGTGATATAGTTTTGTGGCTCATAGCTTTCAGTGGATCCAGAAGTTCTAAAGATGTAAGAACAGGGTCATCCAGTCTTATCTTAGTACGGATCTGCTTAGCAAGTTCAATAAGATAAGCAAGGCAGGCTTTTCGAATAGCTTGCACCCAGTTACGACGATCTTCCACTGACAGGCTTTCAAGGTGCAACTCGGTATTCATCCCAAGTTTTTAATTTTCAAGCTTCAAAAAGTTTTCAGGACTGCTCACGTTCAGGGAAGTAAAGTTACCTTTGAGCTTTCCAGGACAAAAGAAACACTGCAGAGTAGACAAGTAAAGCTCGCGGGTACGTCTCAAATGGCAATGAATCCTTGTTCCGCGTGACTGGAACTCAAAGTTGAACTTGTTGATCTTTGCCAGTATATACAAGAGGAAGTACAAGTAGGCCTTATTCACGCCTATATCCATCGCATATAGCAGCTTTTTGGCTTTATCCCTTGTAGAGCTGTCCGACGATGTTAGGGACAAGTCTGTCAGATACAAATGTAAGGCTGGCCACTGTTCAAGTAATCTGTTAATTCCGGCTTCAAGCGACAACCAGCGCGTGCTGCATATCGGCAGTAGTCAGTGGTTGGCAATTTCACAAAACTCCTGGAAAACCTTCAGTTCCAACTCTCTCTTAGGGCTTGCGCTTATGAAGTTGATGAATTCCTTCACGAAAGTTTCGACTTCAGCAGGTAAGTGCTTCGCTGCAGCCGAAGCACACAATGCAGCAGTATGACAAGTGCCACCAAGGACAAACAGCTGCGGATTTTCACGCAGCAGCTGGGCAGCGAGGCCGTTTTCGCGCCCCATATTGACCGACGCATTATCAAGACCAAGCACAGTCATATTTTCTAATGGAACGTCAGCTGTCTTAAAGTACTTCGTCAGAAGATTCTTTTGCCCACTTGCAGTTGCGTCGTCTACCTTTAGTAGTACCAGGAATTCTTCCCTCACGGTATTCTCACTGTCTACATACTTCACAGTAACAACTAGGGACTTTGTGTCTGATCTATCTGTGCTTTCGTCGGCGATTATTGAAAAAAAGTTCTTCTGAAGAACAGATGCTAAAGTGTCCTCACCATGAAATCCTATAACATTTTTAATAATGCCAGTCAATTTAGTTCGCTTCATTTCAACATGCTCGGCTGTAGCTGAATACCCAAAAGACTTTTTCAAAACGGGAACGAGAGTATCAATTTTTGTCAAAGAAATATCTTCAGCTGCAACCTATGCTGCAAGCCGTAATTCAGCAGCTGACACCATCCTATCACTGTTCTCTTTTTCCTGCCTTTGCTCGTTTCCAACTGCTCCCTCAACTGTCAGTTGTCCCAATGCTGCTTTTACGTTCTTGTTATGAAGCTCACTAGTTGCATGATTCTTCATGACCGTCAAACTTCCCGTCAGTTTTTGCTGACAGTATCTGCAATAGGCCTTTTTGCTTCCGTCTGGCGATTGAATAAGGAAAGGTTTCAGCACTGAATCAGTCAACCACTCTGGTCGAAACTTCTGTGCATAGTGCATCTTCTTAGACTTGTGACCAACACCTTCGCACGAGTCTCTGAGTCCTCAGCCAGATCGATTGTGGTAGATGTAGATGCAATTTCATCGGATTCCTGCAAAACACTACTTTCCAAAATTTCTATTGGTTCTTGAACACAGTCCAGCCCAGTTTGATAATAGTGCTGATTAGCAAGATTAGCTATCCCTATAGTGTAGGGTGCATGATAGAACCAGAATAGACAATAAAAAATGAGTTGTTCATATCCTGTATCTACTGGGCAGCATTTCTGTAACTTTACAGTACATGTTACTGAATAACATACATTTAGAAATGAGTTGTTTTTGGTTAATTTCAAATATAGGATGATAATGAGATATTTAGGAAATAATCATACCATTTGACTCAGAGTTTAATGCTGTATCCAAATATAGCAATCATTTCCAGTGGAAACTCATCCTCTAGATTCTATAAATCAAGCTTTTAAAGGGTACAGAGGGATTCAAGGGTGGGCTGCAGGGTTGTAGGTGTGGTGGCCTAGACCCTGAACTCCAAGTAAGCCAAAAACTAAACTGAAAATAGGGTTTTCTATCTGAAAATCTGGAAACTCCAGGCTTTTTAAAATTTCTGGAATTAATTTCCACCAGAAATGATTGTTATATTTGGATAGAGGATTGAATTTGGTAAAATTCTACTTTAGCTACTTTTGGCTGTCTTGGCAAGGGGTTAGGTTAGGAAAATGAAACTTTCAGGGTTGGGTCTACAGGCTAAAGTATGTCCGGGAAGGTATTTTGAAGTACTTACCTCTACTCCTTCTCTCTCTAGAGGGTCCTGAAATTTGCCCACATGGCAGGTGTATACCCATTGAAATTTTGACAAAACAATATTTTACCTCAATTTTCAGTTATCAGTTTCTTTTCTCTGGCTTTAGCTCTGAAAATGCAATTTTAGTTACTTGAGTAGAATTTTAAGCTATATCAATGTTTTATTTTCAAAATTTAGGAAATGTATTTGCATATGTTTAAAACCTTATAAATTGGGATTGAGCAAAGTTGTGAAGCTGAAAACAATTTTGTTGTAATTCATTTAAGCAGAATATCTATTTTGCAAGGTTTCACTTTTATTACTCACAGATTTTTAAAGGTCATCAAAGGTCAGGACCCTCTAGAGGGAGGAATGGAGGTAGGTACTTCAAAATACCTTACCGGGAAATATTTTAGCCTGTAGACCCATCCCTGAAAGGGAGCATTACAAGGAAATACAACTAGCCTAGAGGAGACTTAAGAGAAGGATAAGCACAAACGTATCACACCAAAAACATTTAACAGGCATTCAGCCTGCAAACATGAAACCTTTGCTCAACATACCTTTTATGACTTATTGCCTAATTATAAAATGAAAAATTCAGATCCAATAAGTCCAGATCTTGATTTAAAAAACAGATTTCAAGTGTTGAATTTCACACCAAAGGACTTGAGCAGTTTGTCGTGTTTTGGGACCAAAGAATAAATGTCATAGGAACAGTAAGACAACAGTCAAGCCAACAAAATGCTTTCAGATGAGGGCAAAAAATTTACTAGATTTTGGCAAAAATTTACTAGATTTGTTCGATTTTACTAGATCTGACCCCCATTTTACTAGATTTACAAGGTGGATATGCTTTTTACAAGATTTAGTAAAATTTTACAAGGGGTGACAACCCTGCTTCAGAGACATTTTCGAATTCCTCATCCAAATTGGAAGACGAAGTAGATACTTGCCATATCTGTAGAAAGTAGACCGAATACTGCGGCGATCAGACGCAGTAAATATTTACCAAAACGGAGATAGGGCTAGCACATGTGGCAAAACAAAAGCGTTATACACCCTTGCGAGTAGAAAACAGTTAAAGTGGCACTTCATTGAAACGAGAATTCCATAAGCTCTTCGTGTCTTTACAGCGAACAACGAAACAAGGCAATCGCAAGTTTTTTTTAAGATCAATACATATTGGAAGGCCGAGGTACATTATCTTAGACGAAAACTTAATCGTACAAGTTCCGAAAATAACATCAACTGGTACACTATCTTTAACGCGGCTATTATATACGAGAACTTCACTCTTCTGGGGATTGAAAGAAAGACCTATGTTACCGTACTCCTTATTCAAAACACGGAAAGTCTCTTCGATAACTACAACTGTTCTACTCGCGTTCAAAATGTCGTCGGCATAATCGATCAGCGAAACACTGAGACCTCTAAAGATACAAGTAGACTGAACCTATTTTTGCGACAAAATAATACTATTATTGAATAGCGGTGGCGAAGTAAGTGCCCCCTGGCGTATTCCCTTCTCAACGGGCATAAGATTAGAAGATAGGGCCAAAGCATTAACACACGGCACATTTACACGCGCTTTTAATTTACTATACATATTCCTCAGTGCTCATAGAATAGACTTATCCACGCCACGCTTCCGAACAGACAACAATATCTGAGGGTGCACACCGGAGTCAGACGCGCGGTTGACATCGTGACCGGCAAAATACAGTGTCTCATTTGAATCATCGGCGTCAATCAACAAATTAGCAATCATATAATGCGCGTATTCACTACTAATGTTCTTTTTGAAACCAAATTGGTTATATGTAGCACTAAGCCTATTTACAACAAGAAATTCAAATAACTTGCACAGTTATTTGGTGCGATGATTATCGGGCGGTAAGAAGAACACTGCCCCCCCCGTCTTTCCCGTTTTTTTTAGTACAGGAGTAATTACACCCGTGCAGAATAGGTCTGAAACTATCCCAGCATGAAAAATCATTTGGTACAGGAGACAAAGGTGCTCGACAAGTTTCTGACTTCCCGCTTGCAGATGCAATCCGCACAGGTTATCCACCCCTCTCGACAACTTCTTCTTCAGTTTCGAGAGTGCCTCACTGATAGACGAATTAGACACAAAGAAACCAACTTCCCATTCACATCCCGCAACACTCGCATCCAGCTCACTCGAAAATTTATTTTCCAGATCAGCATTAGGAGATTAAAACTCAAAATTAAGCAGCAAATAAAACAGCAAAATTAATTCACTAAATTTGATTGTAAAATTCAAACATTAACAATCTGTCGATTTCCACAGACAACTACACCTTCAAAGCTGTTTCAAAGCCACCTAACAACCTTCTAAAGTTATTTGATGTCGAAATTTTTGGCTGATTTGTCACCAATTTTTTTTTTCAACTTGGCGGCTACTACTACCAAAAACGTATACTTTCTAAAGCCCATACCCCTCAAAATACCCTGAAAGTTTTCATTTAATTCCTTAAGTCGTTCACGAGGTATTGTAGACATATCCTATTGACAACGATGATGTAAAGTGTCTTTTGATTTAGTTCAACATCCTCCTCAACATGCCCTGACATTTTCAGCTTAGCCGTTCCTGAGATAATGCAGATACGTACTATATAGCCTACTAGATACCACATACACATATCAGATACTGCAATACCACAAACAGGAGCAGGTCTACTCCTCTGCTTTCTAAGGACCAGAACGTCTTCAAAGATCGAAAACTGGTCGAGCATTCGGCCTTAGATTTAAAATTCAACAAGTTTACAGTTGTTCATCAAAAGCTAAGAGCCTGAGAAAATTTGCCTCATTTTCTAAAAAGGGACTTAGTTACCGATTTTCAAAGGGTCATTAAGTCTTACTATTATTTGTCCAATCTACACGTAAATGCTATTATACCTCAAGAAATTGAAGATATTACTTTACAACAGTCTTTCAGAATTAGCTGGTAGGCTTAAGAGCAGAAACGAGCTGATGTCAGGCTTGATGTTTGCGTCGTTGATGATCTTCCTAATATTTACTACTTATTGCTGGATGAACTGATATCAAAAATTAAGTGGCTCAGGGATTCTAGGATAGAGTTCCAAAATCTACACTATGGATCAGCTTGTTTGTGTCTAGCAAACTCCTTTTTTCTCAAGATCAGAAATTTTTTTTTTTTTTCCTGCTTCTGGAATGAGCTCTTCTCCGGAAGGTCTAGTCCTTCATACTGTCGTTGATCGGATTATTTTAAGGAGCTCCAGGCCAGTTGCTGTACTACCTCATTATATTTGATGCCTTGATGGCTGGAGATGTGCCGAAACTCAATGTTAACAATGTTATTTTGAAGATTATTTATTCTCTTATTGTCCTCAGGTTTGAATCTGTGATACAGACATTGATCTGATAACTGGATGTTAAAATTTATGTAATCAACTAATTATAATCAACTAATTAATTCCCAAGAAAATATCAAATAAACTATAATAAAGACACGTAGGTGATACCGACATAATTTGATGATCAGGTTTTAACCATTCAATGGTGTAGTTAAGAGAGGCAAGGGAATATATTTGTCTCTGGTCACAGCAGCTGTTTGGAAGTCATTTAAAAAAACGTTTTTTTTTGTGCTTTTGTTTGTTTGTTTAAACATTGTATTTTAGGAGGAGGAGGGAGTGCAAAAAACTGAGATCACCCCAGGGTGTTGAAAAATTCGAATCAGCATTAGTAGACAACTTTGGGTTTTAGTTTAGTATGGTATTTTTATGTTTGTTTTGAAGCTTTAGATGTTGCTTCAAATATTTGTTAAAGACACATCCAATTTTTCATAAAAAAAAGGTGTAAAAACAAAATTAGAACTAAAGTATGGCCGTTATAATGTGTACTAAAATCAACACAATTAAATAGTCACGCATACATTTCTTCGAGCCGCCCTAGCTGAGTGATTAGCGCTCCGGACTTGACATCCCGAGGTTATGAGTTCGAGTTATTGTTTTGTTTTGAATGGTTATTGTTTGATTATTGTTATGGTTATTGTTTTGAAGCTTTAGTTCGAGTTCTGGTGTAACTGGTTATTAGATTTTGAACGGAGGTCAATGGTGTGATTCTGTAAGCTCAACCGGAGTCGACCCTGCTCTAAATGGGTACCTGGAGAAATCTGGGGGAAAAACACACGAATCGCCGGATGATTTGCCCCAAACCAAGCATTGCACTCCCGACCGAAGACATCAAATCATGAGACCGGTACTTTTACTTTTTTTTACTGCGCAGTAACAAAACATATACATTTCTTTTGAAAGACCCTTCCAAAAATAGAACTGATAATTATACAGAATATTTTTCAAATTTACTAAATTAAGAAGATTATTTAGAGAGGCATTTGCATAATATTTGCTGAACAACTGGCCAAAAGGTTAAAAGCAACAGTGATTTCACCACTTTCATAAGCTTACTCGTCAAATTATTCTAAAGTATGACTTAGTTCTATCGTTGAGGTTAAAAGTAAAAGTTACCTGAATTGGATGCCATTGTTTTAGACACGAATTGAGCACTTACCTAAGAATTTTTTCCAACTTTTAATTAATGCCTTTGATAAAGAGACAATCTCATCTTCAGTAGCGCTTTTCCTTAAAGAATTTACCGTCATTCCAATTCGGGTAGTTGTTAAAACGTCCAAATTGATTGGCAGCTCTTTCAGTGTCTGCAGGAGATCTTTGGCTTGAGATCCATCCTGGAAGATACATTAAATTAAGCTCTATTATATCACTGATACAGGGCCGTAGCTAAGATTACGTATCTCGAAAGGGATTCAACTGTTTTGGAGGGATCCAGATACAGAGAAAATGTAATTTTTAAAGACCCCTCCTGACTACATCACCAGCATAGGAGGTAATCTAAAGATACAAACATTTCACATTATCATTACCTTAAATGGCAATTGCGGTAAAAAATTCTAAGACCATACTGGCTATACATGACGTATGACAAAGCAGAAAAAATAATAAAATAAAATAGCCGAAAAACGAGGATAATGTCAGCAATGGAACGAAAAGAAGCGAAAATAAGCAGATATTTCGACAAGGACCTCCGCCAAGCCGTCTCTGAGTTTACTTCTAAAGGTTGGTTTTCTTTCTTTCTTAAAGGCGGCTTGACAGAGATCCTTGTCGAAATATCTGCTTATTTTCGCTTCTTTTTGTCCCACTGGCTGACAATCCTCAGGTATTTAATTATTATTTTTCTGCTTAGTCACAGGGCAATTGGGGAAAACTAAGGTCCGTTAATAGTTGTTAAAACACACAGATTATTAAAGATTCAATTATTATATGAAAAAAAAAGCTTCTTTCACTGTATCTAGGCTTAAAAGTCATTTTCGTTTGTTTATATCTGTAACTGGATTAAATCCTTCGTATTGGTTTTATTTCTATATCTGCTTTATTCCTTTTTAATGTTTTTTCTTTTTATTACTTTATGGCTCTTGCACTAACAATCAGGGGCGTCGTTTGGGGGTGGCAGTTGCCCCCCCCCCAATAATGTGGAGAAAAAATATTATACATACCATGCCCTTTGACTATCCAGATATGGATCCCTCTTGCCCCCCCCCAATAAAAATTCTGGAAATTCGCCCCTGCTCACAATGAATACAACTTATCAAAGGTCTTTTCCTAAATATCTGTAGTGGTCTTCTTTTTGCTCACTGCAAAAAAAAAAAAAAAAAAAAAAAAAAAATCGTTGGAGTCTCTTCATTTCTTTTGTTCCACTTTTTTCTGCCCAGTGGTTCAATTACCGATCTTCATATTTAGGTCCTATTCTGCAATTTGCTTCACTTACTTTCAATGTTTGGGAACATCCCTGGAATTAAAAGGTATCCAATCCAGACTGAGTTGGAGCCTGGAGGAATCCTGTGTTACTAAAATTGTTACCCCCCCCCCCTCCTCCAGCAGTCACCCTTCATCTCATGGCTTGATTAAATGCAACTTGAAGGAGTTTTACTATAACGGATTAAAGTCAGTAATGGCTTGTCAACGGATGCTTTCCAGCCTATTATTACCCAGTGCACAAATGGGAGTCATACTCAAGAAGATGCAACGAACTTACATTAATCACCTAGAAAGTATGTAAACAGTTTCTTAAACCATACTGGATCTCCCTTTGGAGGGTGTAAGGAAAACTTCACCCTTTACCCGCTCTTCACTCGGTATTCCAAAAATAAGCAAAAAGAGAGACAACAACAAATAACAACATTAATACCCCCTCACAAATTGGGAAAAACACCAATGAGTATGGATAACTTTTTCTTCTTCAAAAAAAGAAGTAATTTGAGTCTAAAACAGTTTTCTTCTGGGTTCATAAAAAATTTTTCCGATGGTTTATTAGCTTCAAATATTCATATTCCTCTTTCCAATAAACCAAACTGAAGCAGGTTTCAGGGTTATGTCCGCCATACTAAACTATATCCTTCCATCTTAAAATAGGAATAATATTCTTTTTTCATTTCCTGGCAGCTTGATGTTAAGTAGTTCATTTGTGTCAGGCTTTATTTCCATTCTTGAAACAATATTTCTTGTTTTATTTGCCGACATTGTAATACTATTGCAGCTAAAGCTGAGGTGTTGTGAAGTCTCAGGAAATAAGGAACAAAATCTATAATTTGGGGCCTCTCTTTTTTCCAGTAGTATTCTTCTTTCCTCAGGGTCAATATATCACTTTGAATACATAAGTATTCGAATTTCTTCACATGATGGGAAAATGAGTACCAGCTGGGGTAGATTCTACTTGGGAATTCTTTTCCAAATTGAAAACTGAAACTTGTAACTAAAACTGAAGTCTGAATTGAAACTTATAAGAGTGAAAACTGGCGCTAGTGCAAAAAAATACCATAAGTGCCATCTAACATTTAGCTTTCTTCACTTTTTTTTACTGCAATAATAAGCAAAGTTAATTTAATTGGTATTATTAGTGCAGTAATAAGTGTGTAATGTTAGTTTCTGACAAAAAAAATTTACAAACTTATAGATAGTGCCAAAGACACTAGGTGCTAGATGACACTGACGGTTTTTTGTCGACACTAACGCCAATTTCTAATCTTATAAGTTGCCCACTCTGCAACATACAGTTTTTTCCAACAAGGGCAAGGATGAAACGTAACCCACTCTAGGTAGTTGTGTTTAAGGAATCTCTCGTTCTTACAGTTGTTTCTATATTGAAATGACCCACCAACAATTAGAAGAAAGGGTTATTGGAACTTGGACCTTCAATCACCAAAGCCATAAAGTTACACCAAAGGCCAGACAATTTTGACTTTGTCTCAGCATAGTACGTCTATGAAATGACAAAGAGCTCTGCTTTGATTGATAACAGCTCCATTACTGTCCTTTTTAAAAGATTCCACGGAGGCAGTTGAAACAAAGAAATGAATCCACCAAAAAGCTGCCCTTATCAGATATGCTGGGGTAGCTTATCTCAGACTCACTTATAATGTTCTTAATAATTCTGGTCTTTTGTATTTTTCACATTATCATACTTGGCAGCCTAATGACAATTCCAACAATATCAAACCTAGGCAGGGATTGGCGTTCAGAAAAGCCTTAAAAAAAAAGAAAAAAGGATTCAAAACCAGATTCCATTCAGTTACCTTTTCACTGTTACTTCAGAAACAACTTCTCTTTCAGTTTGTTTTTTCCCAAATTTTTGCTTACGGACCTTATGAATATATCATAGCTGTAAAGAGAATAAAATTCTTGCTTACAGCCTCAACTTTATAAGAATAACGCTGTAGATTATCTCTAATCACTTACATAATTTTATTTCAGGTAATATTTCAATATTTGAAACATATGATTATCTGTACCTTAATACACTTTATGGTAGACTGAAGTCAGACTAGGTTCGCCACCATGGTCGAACCTAGAGCACTGCAATTGCCCAAATTTGCGTGCTTTTAACGCCCACGGTCTCATTAAGCGTACTTAGATTGGTTTTAATATAGTTTTTTTTTTAAATCTTTTTTAATGTAAAAGAACAAAAAAAAATATCTCGAGTTGACCAGAGACCTGAATGGTAAAATGCACATGCACAACCCATATTTAAGTGTATTTGGATTATGGTCATGAGTAAGAAATGTTCTAACATATATTTTGATATATGTTAGAACATATATAACTATCTAACATATATTCTAATATATATAACATATCTAACATACATAAATGTTCTAACAAATATTTTGATATATGTATTGGTGGAATTGTGAGCACAGTGGTGACTGACTCTTCTTCTGCTTAACATCCTGTCACTTCCTGTATGATTTCTGCCTGATTCCTACGATTTCTTCCTGACTGCCTGAGATCCAAGTAGGTTCCTTGCAATACCATGTTCCTTTCTTTTATTATCCAGAGATTTTGAGTAGAATATATTATGCTGATTCCAAATATATAAAATGCATTAAGTTTAGTGTTACCCATGAAGGGCTACGAGGCTGAGAAAATTTGCCTTATTTTTGAAAAGGGGAGAAAACAACCCCTAAAATTCAAAGAATTTGAAAAAAAAATCACACCATCAGATTCAGCATATCAGGGAACTCTACTGTAGAGGTTTTAAGCTCCCAATTACAAAATGTGGGATTTTATTTTTTACCAGAAGAAAGATCACAGATGCAAGTTTATTTGTTATTGTTTTTCCCAGGGATGATCATACTGAACCAATAGTCCTACAATATCGGAAGAGAGCTAATTCAAATGAATATTAAAAGTTCTATTGCTCTTTTTAAGCTACCAAAGGATTAGAGGGAAACTAGCCCCCCTCCCACCCCCTTTTCCCCTAAAGTCGTCTGATCAAAATTTTGAGATAGCCATTTTGTTCAGCATAGTTAAAAAGTTCAGTAACAATCCATTTGGGGATAACATGACCCCCCCCACAGCCCCTAGGGAAAGGTCTGTAAGTCATGAAATTTACCCATTGTTTAAGTATAGTATTTATTATTGGAAGCATACTAACGTTTTTCAAGGGGGAGGGGGGTGGTGAATTTTCTGGAGGTGAATCTCTAAATGTTTGTCCTTACATCTACCATTGTGGGGGTTCTGAGATCTCACCCAAATTTTGCAGAAAATTAATACTTCTATTTTTGCCTTTTGTGGGACCTGTACCTAACCTGGTGTTTAGAGGATAGCAAGGAGGTGGCAAACCCTCGTCACTGTGACATTTACCACATATGACTGCCAAATTAAAATAAAAGTTGTTCGGAAGCTCAAGATAGTGTCCTACATGTGGGTTTTGGGGATCCATAGTTGAATCTACCCTTTATTATTACAAGGGAGTGGGGCAACAATCTTTAACCTAGCATTTACTAAGATGAGCTATTGGTTTTCAATATAATATGGTGAAGAGTAGGAACTGATTTCTTCTGTTTTGCCTAGTTATGATTCAATTATAGGGAGATGGAGTCCCTAGATTATAGTCATCAGGACATTTGCCAGAATAGGTTTTTTAGTATCAATCAAACTTGTTGAGAGGTAACAGTTTATGTTCTAGTTTTGGTTCTTGTGGGTTATACTGAGGGGTTATGAGCTATTCAGTTCTCTTAGGGGATGAGGGGTGCCTAAATTCTAGTCCAAGGTATCTACCGAAAGTTGTATTTAGAAACTATTCAGAAGTAACGGGTAGTGTATAGCTAAACCTTCTCAGATTTCAAGATCAGTTGAACCTCAGTGGCAAAGACGGCAGGGAGGGGTTGCTCTAAATGATTGTCATTACCACATCTACTAGAAGGGGATGCTGGATTCCTACCAAACTCGGTTGGAAGTAAAAGCTTGGTTTATAGTCGGAGTTTTTGTATGGCAATGTCCAAAATCCAACCTTTCTAGAATGAGGGCAGAGGTTAGAGTATCTAAATCTCTTTTTATCATTCTAATTATAATTAATAAGCCTGGTAATTACTAGACACTCAGGGGAATTAATTCAACAGAAACTGTTCAGCAGCTATATTTATAGTCTTGAGTGTATGATCTTCATTGGACAGCTATAAAGGAAGCACTACATTCTTGTCATCCATATTCATAAAAATTACCTATTGGATCTAAATTAAAGTTGGCAGGAATTAACAGCTCTGACTTGTGGTGTCTATTTATTTGACACGTTTACAGTCTGATTGAAGTTTGGGCTTATAGTTTTTTTTTCTTCTTCTTCTTGTATCTCACATATAGTCAAAAGCTATGCAAACTAGTCTTATGCTGACTACACAGCAATGAGAGCACAGCTGGGTGGCGTAGAGAGGGAATTGTTGTTTTTGGGGATCAACAATGGATCAGTTTCTAAGAAGAGCTAACAACCCTTTACAAGAAGGACATATGTATCAAACTTGTACCAAAACCCTAAATAATTCCAGATATGACCCCTCAGATACATGAAGAATAACACCAAAAAAGCTGAAAAATGAAACAAGCACCATAATAAGCGGAGAGATGATCACTTATAGAAGTTTGTAAGGGCTCGAAATAACCAAGAGAACCTCAATTCAGACAAGAAATTAAGAAGCAAATTGGGTTGAACTGACTAGTTACATCTGATTTTGTTAAAGACAACAAAAAAGAACTTTTTTTTATGACTTCAACATGCATTATTTTAAACATAATGTTACAAAAAAAAATATAGGGTAAAAGATTCTTTTAATAAAATGGTGGATTAGGATATGTGCATATTCAAGTGTGTCTACAGAGTGGGGGGGGGGGGGCACGACGGCTTCAGCCATATAGAAAAGCAAAATTTACACAGGTTTTTAATTCGTGAAAATAATGAATACCCTCCTCGTCCACTCAAATTCTACAATAAAGACGTCATTAAAAAGTTATTGCAGTAAACTGCTGCTAATCCAACATTTTGATTTAACAGTCAATTTTTGTCAAACATTTAAATGCCAGTCCAACATTTCAATTCTCAAGCAGAAAAAAACTGAAATTAGATCAAGCCGCTGGCCTGTGGCCTGACTAAGGAGCCGCGTTTTGGCTTAAGAGCGTGCGAGAGAACAGCAAAGAACAGTTTTTCATTTGCCTGTGAAAAATTGAGTTGGGTATTGTTGTCATATATGGTTAGATAATCTTGTTCATAAATATAAAACATATAAATAAACACAAGATACTAGCCCCCACCAAGGTTTGCCTGCCTGTAGCCAGCAAACGAGAGGGGGATGCAATTACATATTGTTTAAGTACTAACTCATGAACCAGAAAGGAAAACAATATTGAAGAAAGAAAAAGACATGAGTTACAAATGGCCAAGGATGTAAAATTACCCAGCAAAATAAAAATGGTTCATGCCTATCCTTGTTGTACTAACCCCAAGGAAGAAAAAGTAAACAGAGATTGATTATTTATTAAACGTATCAAAGGAGTGACACCTCTAATGCAATGTGGTACCTAAAAATAATTTTGCAAGCCTCAGCATCTGCTTACCATCTCAAAAACAAAGGTCCCATTAGTGAATTCTCCCATGTAACTAGTTATCATCGAAAGTTGTCGATTATCGGTGGTCTGACTGAAAAGACAGTGAAATTTTACTTCCCTTTTGTCAAGTTTGTCAATCAAAGGAGGTGGCACCACATGGAACTTTCCTAGTGGCCAAACTAATCAAATGATAATTCTGCTGAATTAATGTTTAACGTTTTCCGAGCAGGTACGCTAGAATATTTTAGGGGGATGCTATTCCTAAATTTAAAAAATTGAACTCTGCTCCATTGAATCGAAAAACGATATTCACACTCTCTGTTTATGTAAGTTTCATTTAAACTGAATATCACTATCTCTGACACAAAACAGGGAAATGAATTTATTCATTAATTCAGTAAATTCAAAATAATTAGATCACACAAATTAAAACAGTTCATACGGGCAGGGGCGCCTTGAGGGGGGGGGGACAGAGAGGCCCCCCCCCCAACTTTTTTGGCATTTGGTAAAATTTTCCCCAAAGTCGAAAATTTTTGCAGAAATTTTGCAAAATAAGCTGAAATTTAGCAATGTTTGAGTGTTTGGAATTGGAACTTCACGTTCTGGGCTGACAGATGATGAACTAAAGTCCTGGAATAGTCAATCTGGTGTCATAGAGCCCCACAAAAGGGTTAACCTTGTACTCTCTATTCAGTTGAATTTTAACAGTGACGATAGAATGAACAGTGGAGACGAACTGGGATCTGTTTTTGAAAGACACCTTCAATCTCTTTTTGGCAACTGGGGACAAGTTTGCACCCGACATGCTTTACTTGTTCTCTTTACCGGTGTACAATTTTCAGTGACATTATTTTATGGTGTGGCGAATCTGAAGGTTATTGTCAATCCAGTTGGGTTATTTTTGCAGAAATTTTGCAAAACAAGCTGAAATTTAGCAAAATTCTATATTTCTGCAGAAAATTCGGCATAAATCAGGTAGTGATTTAGTAAAATTTTACGAAGATCACCCCCCCCCCCCCGAATAAAATGAGCCTCAGGACGCCCCTGCATAAGGGACGAGGTAGTGTGATTCTTTCAGGTGTTGCATTGGTTTGCAACGATTCTAGCAGCATAGTCTTATGGACTGAATAGGAGAAATTTGATTATCAATTTCTTTGAAAGGATGATATTGATCAGAGAAAAAAAAAAGATCAAGGAAATACTAAAAAACAACAAAGGAGGGGGCAATCCCCCTTATATACATAATAGCTTCTATTCGTTTTAAGTTATGATGTTACCGTACTCCCTACTTTCAGTTTAAAAGACTTGTTTTTTAATTCAATTTCGTATCGTTTCTTTAAATAATTCTGGGAAATCCGGTTCCCCCTCCATTGAAAATTTCTCTCCCCCCCACGGAAAATTCCTTCCACATAAAATTCTCCTATCAGAAAGTTGCTTCCACAGAAACTTCCCCCATGGAGAATTTATCCCGTGGAAAATCCCCTCCTATGGAAATATCCTCTAGATGATTCACTCCTGTTGAAAATTTGCCCCAGGTAATTTTCCCTAACATATCCACATTTAAAATTCAATCAGAAAAGACAAAGTATGACAAATAAAAGAGATTTCGTACAGGAATTCTGGCAAATTCACCTGTGTAAAATTTCTCTTGGAAAGTCCATTCCCTTGAAACTTTCCAATAACCCAATAACCCAAGTTCCAATAACCCTTTCTCCTAATTGTTGGTGGGTCATTCCAATATAGAAACAAATGTGAGAACCCCTCACCAAAACCCACAAGAACCAAAACTAGGACATAAACTGTTACCTCTCAACAAGTTCGATTGATACTGAAAAACCTATTCTGGCATATGTCCTGGTGACTATAATCTAGGGACTCCATCTAACTATAGTTGAGTTACAACTAGGCAAATCATAGAAGAAATCAGTTCGTACTCTTCACCATATTGCATTGAAAACCAATAGCCCAATTTAGTTAATGCTAGTTAAAAGATTGTACCCCCACTGCCTTGTAATAATAAGGGATAGATTCAACTATGGTTCCCCAAAACCAACACATAGGACACTATCTTGAGCTTCTGAACCACTCATATTTTAATTTGGCATTCATATGTGGTAAATGTCACAGTGACGTGGGTTTGCCACCTCCTTACTACTCCTCTAAACACCAGGTTAGGTACAGGTCCCACAAAAGGCAAAAAAAGAAGTATTAATTTCCTGCAAAATTTGGGTGAGATCTGAGAACCCCCACAATAGTAGATGTAAGGACAAACATTTAAAGACCTCTCTCCCTACATATGTCACATTGGGTACATAAACCCCAAAAATCCAAATTAAGACACTTAATCTTATGACTAACACAGTTTTTTGGAGATCAGATAATCACTTTTGCCAGATATCCTGATACCTATAATTCAATACTACTACTACTACTACTACTAACAACTCACCACAGCACCAAGCCACCTGAGGCCAACACAGCTATGCATGCTCCTCTTCCATCCCAATTTATTCAAAGCCTCCCTTTTTACACCCGCCCACGAAGTTAGTATTTCCTTTAAATCTTTCTTTGACGTCCTCCCACCCCAGACGAGGACGACCTGCTTTCTGTTTAGCCCTAAATGGTTTGCCAAAATTTTAATTCAATAGCCCCTTTTCATTCTTGCCCTTACAAAGGCTGGACCTGATCCCCAATATGCAGAACTAGAAGTTTAGTTCTTACTCCCCACCAAGTTTTATGAAGATCAAACAACACCTTCTGGTGAATGCCCTGATGGCAATAGCTTAGATATTCCCTTCCCCCTCCATAACAAAGGTCACATAGTGTCCAGACACCCAAAAGACACAACTTTAGACGCTTAGGGTTGGTTGAGATTACCCCTAACTATGGGTTTGATCAAAACTAAACTTATTTCAACTTATTTTTTTGGTCCAAGCTTCATCTGTACACAGATTTCTGCAAATTAAACAATTAAAAAATATCATAAAAAAATTCCATGTTCATTAAAATTGAGACTTATGCAACCCATTAGTTTGAAGCTAAAAGTTTATTTTAGAGCTAAAACAATCTTGTTTTACTTCAAGATTAAACTATCTAGCAGGCTTAAAAAAAAAATCTGGAAAATTATTGGACATTTTTACAAACTGGAGAAGAAAGTTGTCCTAAAATCATATTTGCATCTCAATAGCTCTTTAACAAAGGTAAAAACCGCTGTATACCATTTTCCTTGATAGACAAAACTCCTTTCCAATTCTTTTTGCCAACTCTTGAAACAATTTTCAATTTCTACTGATTATGGTAATGCATGATTTTCCAACCAACAAGACTCAGCCAAAGGTAGGATGATAAGCTTACCTGCATAAAGGGGACTACTGAAATTCACAGAGACTGCTCCAAACAGCCTCTCCCAAAACAAAAATAGAAAAACAACTCCAAAAGAGAGCTTTAAAACTAGACATTATCTTATAACTTTTGAAATTCAAAAAAATAACTGGTACTGTAGGTTTTACTTGGATAGTACATTTTACTAATACAAACGTTCTTTATTGAAAGACAAATATTAGACATAAGCTCATTTAGATCTCTAACATCAACAATGTCAGTACCATTGATGTAGCAAAGCTGTAAAGATACCCAATACAACTCATAAGATCAATCTCTTGCAGAGTAAGGTTGAAAAAAAAAAAAAAATCCTTTGCCTCTTTGTTTTCAGAAAATGGCCTTTTGAGCCCAGAACACGAAAGTAAATGAAATATTTAAAAGTATTTAAAAGCTCCATTTAAAAGTATGATATGGTTGATTAAAAAGCCTGACTTTGGCTTTTATCTGAAAATACTTTTTTGCAGGCTAGTGTTCAAAACTTATACTGGATTTAACTTCAGTTTGTGGTCATTTCTTATAAAATAAATTTTTCTGATGGAAAAAAATCAATTAAAATAATATTTCTGTTACCAAAAAATACCATTTTACTGCCAGCATATTTTTTTAATCTTATCATCAGTTACTGATAAAATTATAGGTAATTTTTGGGGCTACTCTTACTGGCAAGCTGCTCACTGATGACATCTACTCTGGGACAAAAATTATTAATCTTTGGTGGACTGGAAATCAATCTAAACCTAAAGTCAAAACCATTAAAAAAAAGAAAGAAGTAAAACTTGCAAAAATAGATCAACTGCTAAAATGAGACTTAAGACAAGTGTTTCAGGCCCCATACCTTTACTATATCCTGATTTATACAGTTAAAATCCATTATGTTGTAAATTTACAGAAAACAAAACATAATATGGGCCCTGAAAGGTTTTTAGTGTTAATAAGTATCATATCATATGCTTTAAGTCCTAATCAAATCATTGAAATTTGGTCTTCAAATACTAGAGCCAAAGAAATGTAAGCTTAAAGAAAAATTTAGAATTCTTTTTTGTTAGATAAGAATTCACAGAAAGGCACAAGAATTCACATCCCACAGAAGGGCAGTGATGGGTAAAATACTTTTAAAAAGTAGCTAAGTACAAACACGAAATAATTAATTGTAAATGTATTTTTTTTAAATACTTAAATACATATTTATATACCCAAATATATGATAACTAAAACATAGAAAAAAATAATATAAAAAGGAATTACACGATTTTGGTAGAATTACCTACAGTCAAAGTTACTACATCAGTTTGAGCAGAGTTTTTGACTACTGGAGCCTCCTCTGTATGGAAGACAATCTCCCATGGAAAGGGATATTCTCTAAGGAGATATAGGCAGGTGTGTCTCTACACCTAAGAGAGAACTCTCCTCTTATGAGAGAGAGAGAACTTTCCACATAGCTAGATATAAATTCAAAGTAGATGAACTAACTTTCACTAAATGCATTCCTTCATAAAGTGGACAGTAGGTAGGCCTATATTTTTGTAGGTTGTTCTACTTGTTTCCTGATCTATGATACTGAAAATATTATGTTTGAACTTTGTCTTTTTTGCTTTCAGCATGATTAACAAACAGAATGTGTAAACAAAGCAAGGACTTAGTGTACCTTAGGTTGAAATTGTTTTACTAGCAAAATGTAGATATAGAGACATGCAGTAAGCATTGCAAAGCTGCAATCAGTCTTTTCAACTCACAAAATAAACACAGAAAGCAGCTTATGCATTAAGAAACTGGTAAAATTTTGATAATGGGCTTGAAATTTAAAAAAGAACAGAAATTATTCTGTTTTTTAAGGGGGCTGCTCCTTAGTTTACCTGTTGTTATTTACACCAAAGTTTGACTTCTTTCCCAATTCAATGGAGCCCATTGAGATTGATAGTTCAAATATCCTCAACCAATTTAAATTGCTAAATGCCAATAAATCAATTGGGCCAGATAGGTTTCATCCACATCTTTTAATAGATGTTGCTGATGACATTGCCAAGCCACTCTCCCAATTATTCAAAGTCTCCCTATGTACCAAGCAAGTGCCAACAGAATGGAAAACAGCATTTGTCACCCCTTTGTTCAAAAAGAGAGATAAAGCCAGTGCAGAAAACAACCATCCCATAAGTATAACTTCTGCTGTTGCTAAAATACTGGAAATAGTGGTAAATGACTCTCTTATGAAGCATCTCAAACTTAATGGTTGGTTATTGCCCAACCAAAATAGTTTTCAACCAGGAAAGTCTGTAGAAACAAATTTACCGGAGACTTATGATGCTATAACAGACCTAATTGATCAAGGCTTGCCCATGGATGTCTTGTTGCTTGACCTAGCAAAAGCATTTGAAAAAGTTCCACATCCACACTTGAACAAAAAAATTATCTCATGTGGAATTAATGCAGACCTTGTGGGCTGGATCTCAGTTTTTCTTACATATAGAACACAGAGAGTGAGGCTTTTTAGTAATGAAGGAGAATCAATCCTCTCCAAGAGATGTAGAGTCACCAGTGGTGTCCTGCAGGGAAGTGTCTTAGGATCTACCCTAGTCAATATCTATACAAATGATATTTTTCAATTAACCACAAATAATCTAACTCTATGCTGACAACTCAAAAGTGTTTGATGCAGTCAATTATGAGTCACTACAAGCAGATCTTGACCATATTCAAAACTGGGAAACAACATGGCACATGAGCTTTAATATTGACAAATGTAGTGTTATTCATTTTGGCAAGTCCAACCCAGGTTTCAAGTATACTATGGTCAATCCAGCTGTAAATAACATTCAAAAGCTGCAGTGTTGATGAAGAAAGGAATCTTGGAATCATTGTTGACAACCAGTGTAAATTCCATTCAAACTGCAAAAAAGCTATGTCTCATGCAAACTCTGTTCTAGCACTCTTAAAGAAAACAATATCCAGTAGGTCTCTCTGTGTTTTTGTGAGGTTGTACAAGGCCCTTGTCAGACCAGTACTTGATTTTAGAATGTGCATAGCATCACCAGGATACAGGGGTGATGTACAGCTTCTGGAAGGAGCGCAAAGGAGAGCCATAAAGGCAGTATCTAAGATGAGAGACAAGCCTTATGATGAATGTTTAAAGGAGCTTAAATTATCTACACTGGTCTACTGACAATAAAGAGCTGATATGCTTATGACACATAAGCTTACTTCACAAGAACCCCCCCCCCCCCCTAATTAATTTGGCAATGCCCCAAAATATTGGCACTGACAGGAGGGGACATTCAAAGAAGCTGTTCAAACCATCTGTCAAAACTCAACATCAACAACAGTTTTTCTGCTGCTGGGTAGTAAACCACTTGAATAGTCTGTCAAATAAAACATTCTCAGCACCCAATGATGAAAAGTACCAGTGTGATGCATTTGATGTTTAATCATTCACATCATCAAGCATGGAACAAGTAACAGATCACAATGGATCTTAATTTGCTCAGAAGTGCAAATTAAGATAGTTAAGGGAATTCTTTAAGAATGACAGCTGAAATACAAGGGCCATTTAATTGGAACAGGAAGCTTTTTTGAAGGGCTAAAACGGATATGTAATGAGCAAGGGGTAGAGGGGGGTCAAACCCTCCTCGTATACTGTTTGTTTTAAGATTTAATGGTGCTCCTTACTATCAGCTAAATTAGTTTTCTTTTTAATTTTGATTGTTTTTCAAATTATGCTGGAAAAACCCCCTCACCCTTGTGGAAAATTCTCCCCCACAAAAATTCCTCCTGGAAGAACTTCTCATGTGAACAATTCACAAAGAAAAAACACATAATCTTTCGTCTAGGAAAAAATATAAAATTTAACACTTTTGTAGATAAAAACTTGAAGTCTACTGCATGCATCTCTGACATGCTAGATCTGAAGGTGTGATTTTCATTAGGACTGTTTGATTATTTTTACAGGTCTTTCCTCCTTTTTTGAAAATCAGCCCAATTTTTCCAAGCTTGAAGCATTTGATGGAGATCCTTAAACTTGATGGATTAATTCTTGATGGATTCATTTTTATTATAACTTCTTTTTTAGAGCTTCTAATTCCCTACTTATAGGTGGTTACTAAGAACTGTTTGATGCATAATAATCCTAATAGAGCCTGTACCTAGAGTTCTTATGCTATCCTAAACTACCTTGAAGTGCTAGAGTACTTTGGATACTGACTATCTTATTTTTAAAATGTTTCCTGTAAAGAATTGTAGAAACTGATTTTTTTTTCATTATGCTTTATTGTGATTCAAACTTGCTCATTATTATAACAAGCAGAAATCCCTTCCAAAGTGTTCCAAAATGAGATGGCATCTACTGGCCAAATTCAATTTTTTATGCTATGACAGGGTGGTATTTGATGCTGTTTGTTAGAGTATTTTGTATTTCAAATACAAGAAAAAAGTACTTAAGTATTATTTCAAGCGCTCAACAAGAAATATGTTTCAATATGTATTTGAAATATAAGGAAAGCATTAAATATGTATTTCCAAAACATGAATCTAAATACAATCCTATCACTGCATAGGGACAAGTTGAACATACTACTCAATTCCAGTACTTAAGTATTGTATGAGAAACACTCAAGAAGTGAAGTTTGGTTAATGCTAATGAAATATACGTAAGTAAGATAAAAACATAATAGTTTAGAAACAAATTTGGGCTATAAATTTGCACATTAGGGGGTGGAGATTAAGCATAGCAAATATTAAATATATAACCTAACTTAACCAAAATAAAAACTAAATATTTAGTTAAAATATAGCTATTCATGGTCAGACATTTTATTCTATCACTAATACATTGCAAACTAACTGGGATGAACACCCTGTAATGTTGCATCTGTACTATACAATTTTACTATACAAAGAGGGGGAGGGGGAAGGTTGCAGTGTCAAAATGTAAATATTATTCAAAAAACATAAAACAAGGAGTCTAATGACAGTAATTTTGTTTCTCTTGTTTTGTTGTTCCTGTTTCATCACAGCTGATTCAGTTTACAAGTACACAGGTTGAAACAAGAGAGATGCATGACATAATGCAAGGGAAATATACAATTAGGGTTATATTTGCACACTAGGGGGAGGGAGGGGGGTCAGGGATAAAGGATAGTGCAGCTGCAGTCAAAATCTGTTAGCTACAAATGTTCTTCAAATTGTGAAGTAGTCTAACCAAAGAATTGTTTGTTTAACATAATTCCTTCTCAATAGCCCCAATTACAATGTTTTCTTCCTTTACCATGTTTTCTTCTCTGGAGTGCACAGTAAATATTTATACTAACAGATTATTCAGATAGCTAAGAAACAAACCTATCTCTATAGTCAGAATTGCATCCTGAATCCAAATTTAACATTTATTTGCATTAGAAATAAACTTTAATCCCACTACTATATATACCAATTCAGTGGGTATAAATTTATAACCACTCCTGGTCATAAGGAGACATGTTAATAAAGCAATTCTTACTTCATAATATACAAAATCATCCTAGTTGACATATTTTCCAGGGGGAGATCCTCACTATTTTCCATGTTTTTCTAGTTTTTTAATAATTTTTCAATATTTTGTCTTTTCCCCAAGTCTTGAAAATTGTTTATAAAACAAACGCCCAAGAGCCATCTAGCTAATCTAACCTAACCTAAATTTATTAATATGCCTATTTTTATCTTCTTGGTAGATGGCAGTGATGGTGTTTAACTTTCATATATAGAATATTTGAAAATGGATAAATATGGTCAAATATGTTTATTTTTTACAAATTTGTAAAAAAAAAATGTACAACAGTTAAAATAGTGAGAATAAAGGTGATCCCCTTGGAAAATTGTTAATTAGGATTATTTTATATATTAAAAAGTAATAACTGTTTTCTTAACATGTCTCCTTATGACCAGGACTGGTTGCAAATTTATACCATTCAGAGTAGCCTATATATTTGCACTTTAGGAGGGGGGGAAGTAAAGTTCATTTCTGATACAAATGAATGTTCAATTAGGATTCAGTGTGCAATTCTGTGTAAACTCAAGAGTAGTCTTGATATTCTGCTGACTTTCCCAGGAAGATAGTTTTCATTAGTCTAGTGCTTGGGGAAGGCCCTCCTTTTACAGCAATGCTGATCTTAGGAATAATCAATACCCAAGTTTGTTTCTTGGATATCTGAATGATCTGTTACTATAATCATTGGTAAAATTCTACTTTAGCTACTTTTGGCTATCTTGAGAAGGGGTTAGGTTAGGAAAATGAGACTTTCAGGGATGAGTCTACAGGCTAAAGTATGTCCCAGGAAGGTATTTTGAAGTACCTACCTCTACTCTTTCTCCCTCTAGAGGGTCATGAAATTTGCCTACATGACAGGTCTATACCCATTGAAATTTTGACAAAACACATTTTACCTTAATTTTCAGTTATCATTTTCCTTTTCTCTGGCTTTAGCTCTGAAAATGCAATTTCAGTTATTTGAGCAGAATTTTAAGACATATAAATAGTTTATTTCCAAAATTTAGGAAATGTATTTGCATATCTTTAAAACCTTATAAATTGGGATTGAGCAAAGTTGTGAAGCTGAAAAAAATTTTGTTGTACTTCATTTAAGCAGAAGATCTATTTTGCAAGGTTTCACTTCTATAACTCACATATTCTTAAAGGTCATCAAAGGTCAGGACCCTTTAGAGGGATAAGGAGTGGAGGTAGGTACCTCCAAAATATCTTCCCAGGACATACTTTAGCCTGTAGACCCATCTCTGAAAGTTTCATTTTCTTAACCTAACCCCTTTCCAAGATAGTCAAAAGTAGCTAAAGTAGAATTTTACCAAATCATTTACTGTAACCCCTAATCTATGACATTACCACAAATTGTAAACTTTAGTCTTGACAAGCCTAGGCCTATATTCAGGCATTAGGAGAGGTGGGTCAATTAAACTGGAAACATCCCTTCAAAATTAAGGAAATTGGAATTTTCTGGTCACTCAGAATTAAGCTTACAGATCCAGATATTATCTTTTCAAGTTTTTTCTGTATCTTGATCACTTCATCTTCACAACCCATCTTTTCGTCTATCAATAAAAAATTTGAATGTAAAGTGGCTCTATTTCTTCAGTAAGAGCCAGTGTTGCCTAAAGGTGAAACAAAAAACATGCCAAACCCTTTGAAAAACACCAAAATATGCCCGAGCCTTTGAAAACCAAGACTACCATCATGGTCAGTTCCTAAAGCACTAAGATTGCCCAAATTTGTGTGTTTCACAACAATTTTCGGTGCTAAAGAAAAAGAAAAAAAATTTGCGTGTCGCAACACGCATGGCCCGCTAAGAGTAGTCGGATTAGTTTTAGAACGATTTAATTTTTTGTGTCTGGTGATTTCGAAATTTGCGGCAATTTTTCGAAAAAAAACATGTCAAAGAAGTGGTCCTGGTTAAATCAAAATTTCGAAAAAATGTATCGAAACAAATACGGAGAAATACGGTCCACTCTTTTTGTCAATTCCTCAGCATATGGATTTAAAAATCCATTTTACTTCGTCCATGACCCAAAGTTAAAATTGTATCACGAAAGTGCTACAAATTAAAGCACAGGCTACAGTGCTACACATGATGAAATAGTGCTAAAATAGTTATTTCGTGCTAAAGTCAGACAAAAATTTGCGCCTAATCTAACTTTACTTTTACCTTGCTTGCTTACCCTTGGTTTACCCTTCTCCGCTTTCACGGAAAAATAATAATTTTGCATGATCCGCCAAATTTCATCCTTTTTTAGGTTCAGGTTTATGCGTAATAATGGTTAAACATCAGTCAACTCTTTTTATTAATTAAATAAAAAAAGAAGTTTTTTTTAACTGAAAGTCAGGAGCGACATTGAAATTTAAAACAAACAGAAGTTATTCCGTATATGAAAGGGGATGCCCCCTTCTCAGCGCCCCGTTCTTTACACTAAAGTTTTTTATTGTTTTAAAAAGTAGAGCTGTGAGAAAGTTTAAAACTGTAGGGAAGAAAGAAAAGCGTTAAGAAGAAGACAGCCCCTTTCATATACGGAATAATTTCTGTTTGTTTTAAGTTTTAATGTCATTCCTTACTTTCAGTTAAAAATTAATTTTTTTAATTTAATTTCTGAACGTTTTTGAATTAGTGCTGGTTTTGAATTTGGCTCACCGCACCTGAATAATTAAAATAAAATTTGTAGATTAATTTTACTTTTTTTTGGCTAAATGGCTTTATCAAATTTTGATCGGAAAATTTTGAAAAAAGGGGTGGAGGAGGGGGGAAATTTGCCCTCCAGTTTCATTGGTTACTTAAAAAGGGCACTAGAACTTTTAATTTTATTTACGAACGTTTTTATTAGTAATAAATATACGTAACCTACGAATTAATTTACTTAACGAACTTCTATATTTGTGTATTTTTATTTGGTATATAAGGAGGTTTCCCCCTTTGTCAATACCTAGCTCTTTACACTAAAGTTTGAATTTTGTTCCAATTCTTTTGAAATGAATTTTGTTCCAATTTACCAATGCTGCTTTTCGAAAGAAGAAGAAGAAGACCCTTGAATCACAAAGGGTTTAATTAAAATAAACAGCTCTAATGTACGTATTAAAAATATTTTAGCTTAAACAGCAAGGCATTGCCGAGGGGACGAATCCCTTCATATACGTTGTAATTTCTGTTTGTTTTAAGTTTTAATGTGGTTCCTTACTTTCAGTTGAAAAAATATGTTTTTTTATTTAGCTTCTGATCGTTTTTTGAATAATGCTGGGAAATCCGGCGCCCCCTTTATCGAAATTCTCTTACCCCATGGAAAGTTCCTTCCTCGTAACCTTTTCTCTCCGACCCCCCCCCCCCCAGAAAAGTCCCCCTGAAAACGTCTGTATACTTCCCAATAACCAATACTATATGTAAACAATGGGAAAAGTTCACAACTTACAGCCCTTCCCCCGGGGACTGTGGAGGATTAAGTAATCCTCAAAGACATAGTTATTAGATTTTTCGAGTATGTTGAACAAAAATAGCTATCTCAAAATATTGATCTGGTGACTTTGGGACCACATATTCTAGGACCACTGGGTCGGTACGATCACCCCTGGAAAAAAAAAACAAAAAAAAACAACGCATCCGTGATCTTTCTTTTGGCAAAAAATACAAAATTCCACATTTTGCAGATTGGAACTTGAAACCTCTACTTTAGGGTTCTCTGATACGGTGAATTTGCTGGTGTGATTTTCACCAAGATTCTATGACTTCTAGGGGTGTTTCTTACTTTTTTCGAAAATAAGGCAAATATTCTCAGGATCGTAACTTTTGATGGGTAAAACTAAACTTAATGAAACTTATATATTAGAAATCAGCTTAAAAATTTGATTCTTTTGATGTATCTATGGTATCAAAATTCTGTTTTTTAGTTTCGGTTACTATTGAGCCGGGAGAAGAATGTATCTATGGATTTCTAGTACATTATGTTCCTTCCTATGCTATTCTAGTACATTATGTTCCTTCCTATGCTATTCTAGGAGTTTATGTTCCTTCCTATGCTATTCTAAGAGTTTATGTTCCTTCCTATGCTATTTCAGGAGTTTATGTTCCTTCCTATACTATTCTAGGAGTTTATGTCCCTTCCCATGCTATTCTAGGAGT
>JAQQPU010011460.1:8627-22560 GCA_029168905.1 Artemia sp. Kazakhstan ARC1039 | reverse complement strand
TCTCTCTCTCTCTCTCTCTCTCTCTCTCTCTCTCTCTCTCTCTCTCTCTCTCTCTCTCTCTCTCTCTCTCTCTCTTATTGAATTGTATTTAAAAGAAACAAGAGGCACGACCTAATTATTTCCCTGGAAGATGCTCCCTAGCATTTATCTCACAACTGAATTTGATTCAGTCAAGTAGTAACAGAACAATTTTTCGCACGGTTGAATATAAAGTAATAGCGCCCACTCAGTATTCCAGGTATTCATTCACTAGATAAACATCCTACTGCTAGATAACGTCAGAGCTGGAGGGATAGATGAAAGGTCAAGCCTATGACATCATTACTGTATTTTGTGTTAACTTGATTGGAAATGTGGAGCCGTGTGAATTTTTTTTAAGGAAAAACTGTGATTTTTGTAGGGATGATTAAGAGAAAAGAAGGGTATAAACTCAGAGAGATAGAAAGATAAAGGAAGAAACTTAAAAATCAAACATAAAACTGATTTTAGGTCATATTTAAAAGGAGTTTAGCAGCGATTTTGTTTATCCTAGTAGTGTAAAGTTTATTTAATAGGAAAGAAGCCCTGACTTAAGAAAAGTAGTTTTTCTATGCCAATACTTTGACACAGAAAAGTGGTCAATACTTTTAGGGTTTTTTAAGAAAAATGGTATTTTTGAGGCATTTTCTGTGGAGAATGTCACTTACCTTCTTAGTACCTATCATGAAATACTTCCTCACGCTATGAAATTCTACCTTTATGCAAGGGAAATCCAAGTTAAAATACAATCATCTTTATCGCTCAACACCATTTTCAATGTGATGCTATACTTTATACCCGACATTAGGGATTGGATATTATTAAACGGTTGGCAAAGAAAACTGATGTGTTTTTGTGAGTATCTGTAGCTAAAAAAAACAACTTTGTCAAGGCAGGTCGTATTACTGAGGGTAATAGTCTAAGGAAGTTTCTAAAGAAAAAATTAAGAAAAGCAGGTTCTGATTATTATAATAGTAAAGTCCAAAGATCTATATTCTAACAAGCCCATGCAATGATACATAAAAATTAAAGAAATATGTGGAAAAAGTCCTTCTGAAGCTAATTTTTATCTCCCTGAACCCCCTAATAAGACTGCCAACGATTTGAACTTGTACCTTGCTTCCATCGTTCAAAGTCTTCCGCCGTTCACTGGCTCAAGTCCAACTATTCCTCCCAATACCTTCTTCCCCCTTATTTCTCCCTCTGATGTTATAAATAAAATTCTAAAGCTTAGAAAATCGAGTACTTGTCCCTTGGACATCTCAGTTGACTTAATTAAAGCCTTTTCAGACACAATTGCTGAGCCTTTATCAAACATTTTCAACCACACCACAAAATTTCGTGAATTCCCAAGTTGCTGTGAGCAAAGCTTTATAAAACCTGTCCCAAAAAATGCACCCCATTATTCTTACTTCAGTTTTTTTCCAAATCTTATGAAGGTTTCCTCTGTGACTGGCTTAAAGTTAAAATTTGTCCACGTATTGACATCCGGCAGTTTGGTAACTTAAGAAAAACTTCCAACACCCATTACCTTGTGAACTTAATACATGCCATTGTAAGTGTCTCTGGATAAACCAAATGTTTGGCTGAAGCTTGTCTTAGTTGATTTCCAAAAAGCTTTTGACCTGGTTGACCACACCAAACTAATTCGTTCACTACTGGTTAACTTTGAACTTGATCCTCTGTTAGTAAATATTGTCATATCGTTTCTTTCAAATAGATCTAAAGTTGTAAAATATAAAAATATTTTCTCTAAGCCCCTCCCTACATATTGTGGAATTCCTCAAGGATCCTTATTGGAACCACTTTTATTTCTTGTTATGTTTAACAATATTGGTAAGGATTTCCACCAAAGATGGAAATACGTGGATGACTTGTCGATCCTTGAAGTATGTCACAGGAATACTAAAAGTAACCCCCCTCAAAATCCTAACCCACATTTCGGATGAAGCTAAGAACCTAAACATGAAAGTAAATTCCACTAAGCCAAACATAATGACGATAGATTTCTTGAAATCCACTCCCACTTTCCATGACCGTATCCCACCCAAAATTCTTGTGGAACGTGTTAAACTCCTTGGTGTCACAATTTCAAATAATCTTAAGTGGGTCATGCATAATTCAAATATTTTTAAACAAGCAAAAGTTTCATTATCAATGTTAAAACTTTTAAAAAAATGTAATTGCCCTAAGATGCATTCCCTCCGTGTTTATTTATCATTTATCAGGCCACTATTAGAATCTGCATGTCCGGTCTTGCATTCGTATCTTTCAAGCGAACTTCATGACAAAATTGAGTCAGTCCAAGAGCGTTCTTTCAGGATCATCTACAAAGAGAGCAAAATTCCATACTCCTTCACATATTACCAGGTTAAAAGAAAGGAGAGAACAAATTTGTTTGCGTTTTCCTAAATCTGCAATATTCAATCCTCGTACTGAAGACATCTTTCCCGATTTACACGACCCTATTAGACCCCGACACCCCCACTTCCTTGGCAATTCCAACGTATTCACTGGTCCATACCGTTACTGCGAGGTTCCTGAACAGTTTTGTCCCCTCTATTCCGGAGCACCTAAATAATTCCTGAACTATGCCCTGCACCAAAATTAACTCCTCCGTCCCTTATTTTAGTTGTTGGTGTATGCTCAAAACAATCGTTCATCATTTTTTTTTTCTTTACCTTTGGTCACTTTTATTTTGCGCTTTGTTATATTTATTTATGCTAAATTCAATTTTTGACTTTGAATTTTAAATCTTTTGACCTTTAATTGTATTCCTTTCTTTAATTGTAAATATTTCTTTTGGACAATTAATTTGGCTTGATTTTAAGTGGTTTTTTTTTCACTTTTAGGTATTTGTCTTTTAACACAAATTTGGCGATGTTTTTCTTCTTGCCTCTGATTTTGTTTTATCCCCCACCCTTTCTTCTTCTATTTTTCTGTCTCTATTTTTGCCATTAGTCGCAGAAAGTTCATTTTAATTCTTGGGCTTGGAATTTTTTTTTGCGTTAAACTTTCATTGACCGTTTTAATGCTTGATTGGTTTTTCTTTTCTTGGTGTATATTTTTTTTCTTTGTTTTGATTTTCTGCTTCTTTTCGACATATGAAGCCAATTCAGCTCTATTAGAGCTTGTGATAGCCTTTGGAAAATAAGTACGAGCTATAATCTAATCTCAACAAGTGTTAGGGTGTGCAACTCAATTATTATTAGTGACTATTAACTATTTGTTATTGTTTCGTTTCAGAAATTACGCATGATTCAAAATTAGAAACAATATCTTTTTTATGAGTATAGGACGGACTTTGATGTTAACCCCTGCAGTAGAAGCATTTTAGGAGCTAAATTTGTTGGTATATACGATTTTAGGGAGAAGATAATAACAACTAATTAGTAAATATTTATAGTTATTATAAATAAGCAAGTTGTGGAACACAGCCTTTCTGTGGTTACGAGCCAGTAGTTCAATAAACAATTTGGAGATACTTAGGTGGTTTGGAGAAGTTTTTATTGAAGAACTTATTTCCTTGGAAAAACAATTCCGTGATTTTAACAAAAGCTCAAATGAAAAGACCCGAGGAGCGATTCGTCAGAAAACAAGGATTTTTTTAGTTCGCATTTTCAATCGAAGCAAAACCTAGGAGGACCCATGCGCAGGAGGCCCTGGACCTCCAGAAATTGTAATTTTCAGAATGTATCAGCAGTATTTTTTCAAACATTTTTTTATTATTATTGATTCCCATTAAATAATTTCTACGAATTTGACTGTAGCCTAGGTAATCAGGTAGGATGTTAAATGACTGGGAAATCTAACGTTAATACAAACCATCTATTCCCAAAACTGGTTACGAATACTGCTAGAACTGTCGCAACTTCCCTTTTTCAATCACCATCAATAAATAAATCAAACCCAAAAACAAACAGAGACAACAAAAAATTACCGATTCTCCTTAAAAGGAAAAGGAAATATCACAAACAGGAATAAGGCAAACGCCCCCCATGCCTTCTAAGGAACTGAGCATCATTTGCAGAGCGTCAATGCCCTGCATCAAATCCTCTTAAATTATTAACATCCCAAAGGAATATCTTATTGTTATTCTGTTTGCAAACACCTTCAACAATTGTATATATAGCCATTCTCACCAATTGTATATATAGCCTCCATTTCATATCTCCTTGATTAAGGCTTTAGTTGCTTCTCTACATTTCTACAATGCACGTATTATCCCAAATTTTCTTATACAAAACATTTTTTTCTTCCTAAGTTATTGCCTCTCTGCTAATACTCGCAGCTATTTTTATGGCATTTTTCCCAGCACTGCTTTGAAAACTGTGTTTACTGCTTTACTATTTTCTATTATGAACTATATCTTCTATCACTTTGTAGAAGAACCATTCCATGTTCCTAAAATCCTTCCATCCATTTTCTTCAGTTAAAATTTTTAAACTCTCTATTTTTATATCCAAGCTATTCTTGGAAAGTTTCCTCACGTGTTTTCATCCTGGTTACATTCAACTATTCTCGAAAAATTTCCTCGGGTGTTTTCATCCTGGAGACCATCAACTTTACAGCTATCTGGAAAGTAGTTTCCCTTCTAAAAAACAGCTTTAACTTTAATGTAGATGCTACTAGATGTTGATCTTTGTTTCAAACAGTTCGTGGTAACGAACTGTAAGTAAGGAGCGCCCCGGCTCAATAGTAACCGAAACTCTAAAAAACGGAATTTTGATACCAATAGATACATCAAAAGAATCAAATTTGTATGCTGATTTCAAATATATAAGTTTAATCAAGTTTATTCTTACCCATTAAAAGTAAAGCACCTGAGAAAATTTGCCTTTTTATAAAAAAAGGGGGTAAAACCACCTAAAAGTCATAGAACCTTAATGAAAATCACACCACCAGATTCAGCGTATCAGACAACCCAAATGTAGAAGTTTCGAGCTCCTATCTGCAAAAATGTGAAATTTTGTATTTTTTGCCAGAAGAATCACGAATGCCTGTTTATTTATTTAGTTTTTTTTGTTTCTTTTCCCCAGGGGTAATCGTATCAACCCAGTGGTCCTAGAATATCGCAAGAGGGCTCATTTGAGCGGAAATTAATAGTTCTAGTGCCCTAAAAAGTAAAAAAAAAAAAATGAAGGGCAACTAGGCCCCATCCCAAGCTCTTTTTTCCCAGATTCGCCCGACCAAAATTTTGAGACAGCCATGTTGTTCAGCATGGTCGAAAATATTGTAACTATGTCTTTGAGAATGAATTAATTTCCCACAGTCCCCAGAAGAAGGGATGCAAGTTATGAACTTTGCCGAGTGTTTACATATAGTATTGGTTATTGGGAAGTATTTTGACGTTTTAGGGGGACTTTTTTCTAGTACTGGGGGGGGGGGAGGGGTTGGGTTGGGCTGGGGGCTACATAGGAGGATCTTTCCACGGAGGAAGTTTTCATGGGGGAAGGAACATTGCTATGAACAGGGCACTAAATTTCCCAGCATTAATTAAACAAACGATCACAAATTAAATAAGAAAAAAGTTTTTCAACTGAAAGTAAGGAGCAACATCAAAACTAAAAACGAACATAAATCATTACGGATATGATTGGGCTCACCCCCTAGTCAATACCTCACTCTTTACGCGAAAGTTTTTCTTAGTCATTTCATAAGAGCTATTTATTCTAATTAACGGCCTTTGTGATTAAGGGTTTGTTCTTAAAGCGCTGGAACAAAATTTGAACTTTAGCGTAAAGAGTGAGGTATTGACTTGGGCGAACCCCCTAATATACGTATTAAAAATATACGAATATAGAAGTTCGTTACGTAAGTTGCTTAGTAAGTTACGTATATTTATTACTAATAAAAAAGTTCGTAAATAAAACTAAACAACTTTCGAGAAAGCCATTTAACCAAAAAAAAAGTAACATCAATATGCAAACTTCGTTTTAGTTATTCATGTACGGTGAGCCAAAATCAAAACCTGCATTAATTCAAAAACGTTGAGAAATTAGATAAAAAAAACAAGTTTTTTTTACTGAAAGTAAGGAGCGACATTAAAACTTAAAACAGAGAGAAATAATTCTGTATTTGAAAGGGGCTGTCCCCTCCTCAACGCCTCGCTCTTTATGCTAAAGCTTTTTATTGTTTTGAAAAATAAAGTTGTGAGACAGTGTCGAACTTTAGCTCCTTGCTTTCAGTTAAAAAAACTTGTTTTTTTTTTTTTATTTAATTAACATCAAGAACGGCATTCCCACATACCATAATGTCCTACAAAATTCCTTCCAGGCTTCAATTTATAATATACAATCAATCATTTAAACTTTTACCATTACGGTTGTGGTGTTAACTTATAGGCCATTCTATGACCAAACACCAAAATGATTTGAATTAGATGATTTTAATTAGATTGTACATGCAGAATTGTAGCATTGTATTACTATTATCATTTTCCTTCCCTATATAAATTTTTTGAGCTAGCAAAACACATTTCCCTGTTTGCACTAATCTTGACATTAAAATTTCTTAATTAAATAATGTATTTAAAGGTCAGATCTTGTGTCTCCTTACAACTGTCTGTTACCACTATTAAGTATAGAAGAAACTATGACTGATAGCTTAGACTTTTTGGCCATAAAGTACGAGAAGTAACTAGACTCGTATGTGATTACTACTACTATTACTAACATCTCACCGCATCATCAAGCCGCTTGAGGCCAACACAGCTACGCACGCTCATCCTCCATCCTAATCTATTCAAAGCCTCCCTTTTACACCCTCCCACGAAGTTCCCATTTCATTTAAATGTTTCTTTATGACGTCTTCCCATCCCAGACGAGGACGACCTGCTTTCCCTTTAGCCCTAGACGGTTGGTCAAAAAGAACAATCTTCGGCAATCTGTCATCCTTCATCCGCACAACGTGCCCTAGCCATCTCAACCTTTCTTTCATTATAGCCCTAGAGAGCGGTATTGAACCACATTTTTCGTACAGCCTATTGTTTGAAATATGGCCAGTCATCCGGGTACCCAGAACAATCCTTAAGGAATTTCTCTGGAATATATCTAGCAAATCTTCATCCGCTTTTCCAAGTGCCCACGCTTCAGAGCCATGTTTGACTACCGTCATCACTGTAGCTTCTAATTTTCTAATCTTGGTTTGCAGACTTTTATTCCTATTCTTCCAACATAACTAAGATTAGAAGCTTTTCTACTCAGCAAAAGTCTTAATCACAGGTTATATACCCCTTTTTTTCTTACCTGAACAAACAAATCAATATCAACTAATTTTATGTTTCTTAGCCCTGGTTGATGGACTCCCAAAATTCTTAACATGTCCTATTCTTAACGATAAAAACTTGGTATTATCTTACAACGTCATATTATTTCATGGGGCAATTTTAGAATTCTTTAAATTATATAAGTTTTTGCCCTGAGAAAAACAATGAAAGAAGAAAAGAATGCAGTTCAGGGTTGAATAATTGCTTCTAAGTTTAAACAAAGTACTTAAGCCAGCTTGTAACGGGATACCAAGAAGTCCCCAGGATCTTCAGTTGAAGGGAGGCTTTGTGCAAGCCTGAGCCCATATTGGAGACCACATGGTTTAAGCCCTTCTAGTTATGATCCTATCGACAAAGAGTCTACATCCTGCACAATCAATTCCGGCTCTATCGCCTCCAACTATTCACACGGTCATGCAATAAAGTCATTTTTGGAACCCTTGGTCCCAGTTTTGTCAGATAAATGTCCCTCCCAGATTCATTTCCTTGGGCCCCTTAATTATTTTCCTTCCTTAAGTAATAAATATTAATTTTCCTATTATTTTTTTGACGCCATTTTGGGTCCTCTTAACTGCGTACGTGTTTAATTGACCACGAGGGAAAAAGTGCGCAGTTAGGGAGACTGGCCAGTATAGTAGTAGTCCTGGGATTGGCTGAAAAGATTCATTTACAACCCGTATTAACCCCCACCGCGTGCTGCGGTTAGCGGGATTGGAGAATTTTTCCTTTTTCAGTTCAGTTCATTTTATAACGCGTGACTGTGAATATAGTAAGCCTTTTCTATGTACTCTTTTTAACTTTTCAGCCTAGGTCGAAACTAAAGGGTTAATTAGAAAATCTTATCGGTAAACTTTGGCTTTAAATGTGGCCATAGACCATCCAATCACGTTAGTATAAAAGAACCTTTTGGAGTAACTCATGCTAATATTTTTGAAATAGTAGTATGACTAAATCATTAACGAATGTTTCTAATCTATAATTGTTTGTCCACAGCAAATTTATATATTTATCCCAGATTCGAATATCAAATATACTTCAAGGGCCGAATTATTTTGGGCCTCGACCATATGACAATTTATCGCATCAAATTTCTACATTATAGTATTCAAGCTATTTCCTATCAGTAAATCTGATAATTAAAAGAATTCCGCGCTTTCGAAGAGACAAGTAATTTAGCCTACAAAAGTAGGCTATTGTGGTGGCATATAAAAAGACAAAATTACGCATTTCATTAATAAAATTATGAAAGTCTATAACGGGCTATAGCCTTGTTAGACAAAAATAAAAAAGAATAACGTGAATTAATGAGTTGAGTCTACAGTGGGGGAATCTCCGTATTTAAAAGTATTACAGGGTTTAAGGACAGAAAAGAAAATGTTGAAAGTTGGGTTATTAATTGATTGAAGTGGCGGACTTAGATATGGGTTATTAATTGATTGAAGTGGCAGACTTAGATATAATCTTCAGTGACGAAGGTTATAAGAGCATTGAGGACAGCAAATTAGAAGAATTTGTCAATTTGTGTGCATATTGGACACGGAAGGAGGGAAGCACTTGTCCTATTGAATAATCTGCCCAGGAGGAGATTATATTTGGAATACGAGTATCCAGGGAGGATACGTGATTTGTTTTGCTGGGTAGTTCCCCTGTTTGAGTTTCGTCCAGCTAATTCACTAGTGGAATATTCGCGCGGTTTTTCTGATTATTTTCTCGTCCAACCCCTGTTAATTAGTTTTTCGTAGATATAATTCACTCGCGTAAAACTGCTTGTTGAGAAAGAAGTCGTTATTCCCTAATGAAGTCTAGACATTCTGGTCATTTGAAAAATTGTTGAATCTCATTACACGGAGCTGATAATTCACAATAGTAGTTGCGGACCATAATTTTTGCGTGACAATTTTTGAACTTACCAAGATTGACTAATTGAATAAGAGATAATATAATCAAAGAGAAGTAGACGCGGTAAAATGAGGGAGTACGAAAAAAACTTAGGAAGGATATATGAAAAGAAACTGACCCTTCAGAGGCTGTACCAAACGAAGGGGAATTACGAATAAAAGAAAATACGGATAGAGATAGGACAGATATAGAACAAATGAATTCAGAAAAGGAATTGAAAAGAAATAATGACAAATGGAATTTTGAAATAATGTCGGACAGAGATAAGATGAACTCAAGACCGAGAAGGGCGAGTGAAGCCCATAGAAAAAGTAGGAAAATAGAAAGAAAGGCGAATATAGAGGCCTTTGAAACAGAGCACCAAGAATATAAGGGAAAAATGCAAGCTGAGAAAGATGAAATTAGAAAGAATAGAAAACAGGACGAAAGAGCTAGAGTAGCCTATAAAGAAAGAGACAATGCGGATAAAGAACGAACATATTCAGAAAATGAATTAAGAAGAAATAATGACAGACGGAATCAAAGTAGGCCGAGAAGAAGGAGCAGTGTTAAATCGAGGTCCAGCAGGGGCTCGCGAAAAAGTACTCAAAGAGATATGACACAACGTAAATTAAATTTCATGGAGAAAGAGAGACTAGCTAGAGAGCAGAGAGAAGAGGCTGATCGAATAGCCAGAGAACGAGAAGACGAAAGAGATAGACAAGAAAGAGAGAAAGAAAGAATAGCTAGAGAAAAAATGGAAGAGGATGATAAAATAGCTAGAGAGAAAGAAGAAAGATATCACCAAGAGTTTAAAAGAACCATGATAGGTCTAATAGAAGCCGGCTGGGGAATTCCAGAAAGGGAGATTTTATCAAAACTAACTTCTAGGCTGTCAAATACCCATAATAATTTGTCCAAGAATCAATTGGGAGAAAACGAAAATTACCAAACATTAAACACTTTTACGAGAAAATATAATACTTCGCTAACTACGGGGGGAGATGAACCGGCCCATAAAACAAATGGGAAGGCTGTGCCACCCTATCGGAAAAACAAAATACATGATACGCGTGTTCAAAATTTTGATAATCCACAAAGGGGTGCGGAAATAAATAGACAAGATAATATTGAAAATAAGACGCGCGAAATTGATTTTTCAGGAAAATTTGCAAATAATAGAACACTTGAGAAAACTTTTAATAAATATGAGACGCGAACAAATTCAGGCCAAAATGAAACACCGATTGTACCAGAGAAAAAGGAGACACAATTTATTGTACGCGCTTTTCCTCGGAAAGTTCGAGAGATTTTAGTAGAATATGAAAAACCAAATGTCGGAGTTCAATTCCCATTTGATGACGAACTATTTGTTTCGGCGGTAAGAATAAAGAAGACTAAAAGAGAGAAAAAAGATATTAAACGGAGATAAAATGAAGAAATGCAGTCAAGGATGGACACTGAAGTCCAATTCAGATTTCATGACGATTTATTTAATGCTACTACAAAACAAAATAAAAATAAGAGAGAGAAAAGAGATATTAAACGGAGCTACAATGAAGTGAGGCAGTCAAAGATAATGGACACTGGAGTCCAAATCAGTTTTAACGATGATTTATTATTTTGCGCGAATGACAGAATTGAGAAAAGTAGAGACGAAAAGAGGAATGCAAAGAAGAGACAAAATTTGGAGATTCAGCCTGCAGTGGCGAAAAATAAAATGTCAGATGGGCTGTGCCTTAAAAAAATAGACAATAAGGGGGAAAAAGAGGTCAAAGACCCATGGGGAATAAAAGAAGATGGTTATAAAAGAAAGATGAATGACCTACAATGGGTTGGGGGAAAGTTGGGAGACATTGAATGTCGAGTCGGATTGGAAAAATTTGGAAACGAATCTTAAATCAGTATTATCAATTCAAAAGATATATCGGTCCTTTATGAGGGGGAGGAATCCCTTGGGGAAGATCCCCTGCGGGAAGTCGCAAAAGATAACCATTTCCCTCAAGGCACAACTGGCAGATAAGTTGTGATCCCTTTACCGAGATTTTGCCTTTCTCATCTGGAGTCCATGGGGTATACTCTCTCCCAGTCACTTCATACTTCACCCAAACCGTTGTCCAGCAACCCTTTTCGTAGCTGTTATTCTTCATGGGAACCGACAATTATTTTCGGCAAATTATATTCAGTGGGAGATGTATCCAAATTTCATTTTCAATTAGTATCAACGTATATTCTTCAGTTAATTATCCCAGGGGAGGGAAACCAGAAAAAAGCGATTCATGGTTCACTCAGATTTTTACTTCATTTTCCTGAACCCTTATCGTTTTCACAGGCCTGTGTATTTTCGGCCTTTTTGTGTATTTTCGGCCTTTTAAGGGGCAATTTACTTTTTTTTTATCGATATTTGGGGTTGTTTCCACAGATGTAAATTATTAGGCTAGTGCAGCCAATTTTTCACGATGGCTGGCATCATCGAAAGTGCCAGAAACTGATTCTCTGCTCCTCTCAAATGTAAATTCGTGAGAGCGAGAAAATTTGTTGTTTTTGATTTGTGCAGTGCACAATGAATTCCTACGAATCTTGGGGACTTGGATTTTCAAAACCAAATGCGCTTGTTAGACGATCTAGACCATGGTGGTCCTACAGTAGAGACGTGTCGAGGACGACCGATCCAGAGCCAAGCAGAGGAAGCACAGGCATTGGTAGAAGAGAAGATAAAAAGGAAATTTAGTGTTTATTTTAATTTGATATTGTGTTTCAATTTCCAGCCAATCCAACGGGAATGTGGGCCATTTATCTTAGGAGGGAGGTGTTGGAACCCTTGGTCCCAGTTTTGTCAGATAAATGTCCCTCCCAGTTTCATTTCTTTGGGCCTCTTGATTATTTTCCTTCCTTAAGTAATAAATATTAATTTTCCTATTATTTTTTTGACGCTATTTTGGGTCCTCTTAATTGCGTACGTGTTTAATTGACCACGAGGGAAAAAGTGCGCAGTTAGGGAGATTGGCCAGTATAGTAGTAGTCCTGGGATTGGCTGGAAAGATTCATTTACAACCCGTAGTAACCCCAACCGCTCGCTGCGGTTAGCGGGCTTGGAGAATTTTTCCTTTTTCAGTTCAGTTCATTTTATAACGCGTGACTGTGAATATAGTAAGCCTTTTCTATATACTCTTTTTAACTTTTCAGCTTAGGTCGAAACTTAAGGGTTAATTATAAAATCTTATCGGTAAACTTTGGCTTTAAATGTGGCCATTGACCATCCGATCACGTTAGTATAAAAGAACCGTTGGAGTAACCACGGAAATCCCACTAATTTGGTGCCCAAAAGGGATCGTCCCCCTCCAGTAAGTGGCATAGCAACTCTTTGCGCCATTTTTGCCTTTAAAAGTGGTGACCCCGCACAATACGCTCCAATAGTCATGCAACTGAATAACTTTTGATTTGAAGTACGATTCAGCCCCTACAACTACGACAACTATATCGACAAATTCTAGGGCCTAGACCTCAGGAAGTGCATAGCTTGAAGGTAAATAATAAAATAGCATTGAGAGATGTAAATAGTAATGAATACAACCAAGGAATTGCTTGTTGAACTGACTGAAGCTGTAAAACCCATCCAAGTTAAAGTTATAGACACAATCAAAACCTCATCCTATCAAATGTAAAGAGCATACAATAATGTAAAATTTAGAACCAAGATCTTACGCCTTAGGCCCAACATTGTTTTGAAGCCCCACGTTTGGTTACAATAATTCTTGTTCATTTTAAAATTCAACCTTTGTTGTTCAGTTTCGTTTTTAATTATTCTAGGTTTTATTTTCCCATTCATAGCAATTTGTGTTTCCAATGTGTTTTCTGGCTGGGGCACCTAATTTTAAGTTTGACTTCCATTTGAGTTAACTCCTTCTAGATTTAACTTTTAATATCAGTTATTTTTTATTGAAACGATACATTTATTTAGATTTACTCTATATTATTAACTTAGGTCTGAAACACTTTAGTCTTATTAATAGTCTATTATTTAGTCTATTAATAAATTTAGTCTGAAACACTAAAAGGGTAAATTTTTTTTATTTTTATTTTTGAATTTTGCAATGTCGTTGGCTCATTTGACAACCTTGATTTTTTTTGGGGGGGGATAAAATCACCAAATTCATTCATCCATTTGGTGTGGTTAATTGTATTGTGGTAAACCGCTTAAATCTCTTACATTGATAATTTTTTCGTAATAAGAGAGAACCTGCCCCAAACATGACCTATTTACATCCAGGTTTCACCAGTAACTAGCAACCTAGTAAGAGGCGATCATGACCCCTAGTAGGTCCCCTATAAAACGAAAATAACCCATAACCACTAAAAAAAGAGTCAGAGTAGTAAGTTAGAAGAGGATTGAAAAAGTTTCTTTGAGATGTTCGTCGACAGTTCGTGGTAACGAACTGTAAGTAAGGAGAGACCCGGCTCAATGGTAACCGAAACTCTAAAAAACGGAATTTTGATACCAATAGATACATCAAAAGAATCAGATTTTAATTCTGATTTCAAATATATAAGTTTTATCAAGTTTATTTTTACCTATCAAAAGTTACGCGCCTGAGAAAATTTGGCTGATTTTTGAAAAAAGAGAGAAAGACCCCCTAAAAATTGTAAAACCTTAATGAAAATCACACCATCATATTCAGCGTATCAGAGAACCCTACTGTAGAGGTTTCAAGCTCCTATCTACAAAATGTGGAATTTTCCATTTTTTGCCAGAAGAAAGATCACGGATGC
>JAQQPU010011459.1:0-27895 GCA_029168905.1 Artemia sp. Kazakhstan ARC1039 | reverse complement strand
TTTTGAGATAGAAATTTTGTTAAAAATAGTTCAAAGTTCAGATATCAAAAACTCCGGTGTTGACACAGCCCCCCAGTTCCCGGGGGTAGGCGTTGTAAGTTATGCCCTCGGGGCATATATGGCTGTTATGGAAGGGATGTTCGTATAAACTTCATAGAGGGCTCATTAGATTGAAAATTGAAAGTTGTAATTAACTTTTATGAGTAAAAAGTGATCGGAGGGAAGCTAGCCTCCCCCATACTCCATTTATTTTTTCCCAAAGGCAATATAGAAGGGGTCGTCCTATAAACTTCAAATTAGGTTTATTCGATTGGAAATGAAGAGTTCTAACGCCCTTTTTAAGAGTCGTAGGTGATCGGAGGGCAATGACGCAGTAGGTTTTAGACTTTTACAGTTTGAGAATGAGGTGATACCCAAACTTTAGTTTGTAGTGATTTTTGTTCGTTTCAAGTTTGATTTGCATATTCAATTTATGTTTCACTCGTTTTAAGATCTATTTATTAATTTACATTAATATCTATTGTATGTTTGTTTGCATTGATTGTTTACTTAATTTCTGTTCGTCTTAAGTTTCATTTATACTTCAATAGTACAATATTCTTTTTAGTTTTGAGCTTGATTTTCATATTCAATCTAAGCATTACTCGCTTTAAGACCTATTTATTCATGTATGTTATTACCTGTTGGATGTTTTTTTGCTATGATTGTTTATTTAATTTCTGTTCGTTTTGGGTTTCATTTATTCTTTAATAGTAATTTCTGGTCTTTCGAGTTTGAATTTTAACAGGTATTTGTATCTGCTGAGCTTAAGTTTATAATTGTCTTTACTTTTCTTTAAACAACTTATTTTTCGGAAAGCATTGTTTAATTAATTAAAATAAATAACTGAGTCAAATTTAAAACGAGCAGTAATGAATATGAGTAGGGTTCTAAAACCCTTTGCTTTCTAAAAGCCAGAATATAATTTTTGCTTTACTTGAAAAAATTCTTTTAAATGTTTTCATTTTTATAACTTTAAGAAATAAGAAAATAATTAAGATTTTAAGGAGTAAATATCAGCATATGTATATTGAACCGACAATGCACATTTTTTTCAGTAAATTCATTTGAATTTTTTTCTACTGACAACTTCTGACGGTTAAGAAGGAGTACTGTCCAAACACTCGAGAGTGAAAACACTGTTAAGATTGTGAGAAGAAATAAACGAAAATATTCTGACTGATTCCTGGCTACTGCTACTTATGGAATGCAATATATCATTTGAAGAGTTCCAGAGGCTTCAAGTTTGTTTATTTGACTTTCATCAACGACTGTTAAAATTTAAACAAAGAGAAGGAAACATGCTAAAAAACAATTTATAATTCATAATAGTCTAGGGTAAAAGACCATAATAGCCTATGCAGAATAATTGCAGGTAATAGGCCTATATTTTGCATACAGCCCTGCTATAATTTACCCCCAAACCCTCTAATATGCAAATATATAGGCCAGCCCAAATTCTGTATTTCCAACACATTCTGCCACCTATTAATAGTTTTTCAGTTCTGGTTTTACCTTAATTTGCACTTTAGAGCAACTTAATATTCATTTTGATCTGTGGATTGATCCATACTTGATGATGTGAATGATTGAACATCAACTGCATCCCACTGGTACTTCCACACCATTTGACATCTAATAATTTACTGAAAACTCCACCATTGGGTATTGAGAATATTGTGTTTGAGAGACTATTCTAGTGGTTTATGCTACTACATAACAGGAGAAAAACTGTTATTGATGTCCAGTTTTGAAAGATGATTGGAACTGCTTCTTGGAATGTCCCCTCCTGTCAGTAGCCTACCAATATTTTGGGAAGTTGACAAATAAATTAGGAGAAGGGTTCTTGTGAGGTAAGCTTGTAGCCTATCTCATAAGTATATCAGCTCTCTGTTATTAGTAAACCAGTACCAGTGTAGGGTATTTCAGCTTCTTCAAATGTTTATCATAAAGCCTGTCTCTCATCTTTGTTAGGCTATTGCCTTTGTGGCACTCCTGGTAAATATTTACCAAATCATATTATTGAGTAACAACTAAACTGAATATACCATTTGATGCCTTTTTTATGCTGATTATGAATATGATAATCATTTCTATTGGAAATGAATTTTAGCCTCCCCCCTAACCTAACCCCCACCCCCAAATGTGCAAATATATATCCTGAATTGATGTATATATGGGGGGGGGCTAAAATTCATTTCCAATAGAAATGATTATTATATTTGTAATCAGCATAAAAAAAGGCATCAAATGGTATATTCACTTTATTTGTAGGGTAAAAAACCAGTAGGCTATCCAATTGAGCAAAATTATGTAAAACTAAAACCTCACATCTTGTTACCACAGAGGAATTGAGAAGGATTGGATATATTAATGAATAGCTAAAAGTCTAAGCTATGCATCAATATGGTTATTATTCAGATTATTTAAGATCAACCATTTGAAACTATGGGTTTATTGACTTACCTGCAGGGACCTCTTTTGGAAATACCAATTATCTTATTTTGATTTATATATCCTTTTAGTGTTTCAGTTTTATTCATATATGAACAGAAAGCTGATTTTCTTCTGATTCTAGAAATATAACTTTTATTGCTTGATATTTATTCTATAAATCACATATATTTAAATATAATTTTTCTTTTCAATTGCTTTTCAAAACAGAGACCACATTTTCAATTTATGCTGACAAATCATTGGTGAAAATTTGACCAAGAAGGCGGGATTCTTGTTACTGCCCTCACATTGCTTCATGTTGTAGTAAAAAGGGGTGGTCCAAAAACCCATTGCTATTTTTCTGGAATGCCAAAGAAAAGTGGTCTTTCCCAAAAAGAGGTCTTTTACCCTAAGTCAATAATATGATTTGGTAAATATTTACTGCTCTCCTTTACACCCCTTCCAGGAGCTGTTTGTCACCCCTATATCCTGGTGATGCTATCCACATTCCAAAATTAAGCACTGGCCTGTCATAGACAAGGGCACTAGCAGAAAATTTTCCAGGGGAAGGGGACAAATGCCAAAATATCAGTGGTGGTTAGGTCACAGACATTTCAGGAAATTTTTTTGTTGGAATAAGTTTATTTTTAAATACTTCTTGGATACAACTTTCAAATAAAAAGAGCAGTTAAATTAAATGCAAAATGAAACAAAATACTGTAAATTTTAAATGACAAGGATTCCTGGCAAAGGGATCAATTTATTTAATTAATAATATACTTAATTAGGTAAAATTCTACTTTAGCTACTTTTGGCTATGTTGGAAAGGGTCCTAGGTTAGGAAAATGAAACTTTCAAGGATGGGTCTACAGGCTAAAGTATGTCCAAGCAGGGGTGTGCTCCCCCCACCCCAACGTTTTTGGCATTCAGTAAAATTTTTACTAAAGGCAGAAATTTTTCAAAATTGGCTGAAATTTAGCAAGATTCTTGATTTCTGCAGAAAATTTGGCATAAATCAGAAAAAAGTTTATGCCAATTTACAAAAATCACTTTTGTATGGGTAGCACTAGTAGCATTGCTGAGGGGGGGGGGGGGGTTAGCCCCCCCCCCTCATAATTTGGGGAAAAAACTATAATTTATTAAGTAGCCTTAAAACTATAATTCATTAAGTAGCCTTAAAACTGTTGCTTGTTTTAAGTGTAAAATTTGCTCTTTACTTTGAGCAGATTTTTTTTTTAAATTCATCCATGCTTGTTCTTAACATAAGGAAAACAAGAAAAATAGTGGTCCATTGCATTTCATAATATGTTTCACATTAATGTTTATCCAAATATACTGCCTGTGAAACATTATCATCAAGTAAAAATGTGAGCCTAGTTAATAGTAAAATTGAAAAATGTTCTGTGTTTCCTGTTTCACCACATTTGCTCAGTTCAAATTTTCCCCCTGATATTTAAGGTACTTTTACCTCCTAAAATATATCAGTTCAAGATTAAATTCTCTTGTTTTATAACTTTCAAAATTTGAAATGAATACCCCTTCTACATCTGCAAATAGGACAAGGTACCGCACATTCAATTGCGCTCCAAATTATCTGCCTCCAGCATCAATTAAGCTGTGATAGACTGGCTCATAAAATTATATAAAGCAATTGTCAAACCCCATCTTGATTTTGGCATGTGCCTTGCAGGTCCTTCTTATTGGCAAGATGTAAGGCTCATTGAAAATGTTCAGAGGCAAGCAACAAAGTGCATGAAAAGCCTAAAATCAACTTCATATGAGGACCACCTCAAGCAACTTAAGCTATCTTCCCTCATCTACAGATGCATGTGTAGCAATATGATGCTGACTTACAAACTTTGAGAAGAAAACTCTACCATCTTTAGCAGCAGTCATAACACAAGCCATCATTACACAAGAGGACACTCCAAGAAGCTGCCAAAGTTAAGCTCCCAATCAAGAACCTGTCAAATATACTTCTTAAGAAGAGTCATAAACCACTGGAATCAATTGAAGGACTCAACTGTCAGTGCTCCCTCAATCCAGTCATTCAAATGCCACCTTGACAAGGAGTGGGAGAAGAGGCAGTGGAGGTTCAATTGGGAGTCATTGACTCAAGAGCACTACAGGTTCAGAGGACCTTAAAGCTCTCAAATGGATTAAGGTGATTGAAGAATAAGAAGGTAGATGTACAGTGAATACAATTTCCTGAATGAAAATAAAAAAGAAATAAGACTTCAGGCTTTTTGTATTGATATTTGTACTATAACTAGATGGGTCAAATTGGTTGTAGTTTGGTCATGGAATTTGGTAGAGGGGGGTCTGCTCCAGGAATCAAATAATTGTTTTAATTTTTATTTCCAGTATTTAACTGAAAATCCAATATAGCTCCAAATTCTTTTATTTGTAATTGAAATGCCTAATAAGCAGTGATAAGTCCTATTTTGTATGTTTCAGATTCATGTAGTAACCCATAAATATAGAACTGCCTCTATGTATAATACCATGCTGACTTTTAACCAGCTCCAAAAAACATAAATGTGCTAAAAATTATGATTAAAATTAGTTGCATTTTGCACAATGCCAGTGTTACTTGTGGGACATTTATCTCTGCATTAGCATACTGTACAAAATGTATGCTGACAAGAGAATAAAGTGACTTTAAACAAACTATGTTTATTTTTCTCACAATTTAGAAGTTTGTGTGCACATACAAACAGTACCAACCCATTTTTTTTTCTATTGTTATCAGTTTTGTCATGCTGCACTAGAAGACCAAGCTATGCTTATGATAGGAATTATAAACATAAATATGATAATCAGTGTAACTCCCCTCTGGAAATGCATGCCCCTTTTACCCTGATTTACACAAGAAAAAACTTTTGTGTAATTTTTATAAAATTAGTTTTTTTTTAAACAACAATACAAAAGGGAAGGTAATTTTCAAACTCTAGGAGCAGGGCTGTATCCAGGATTTTTTTTTTTCAGGGGGTGGGAGTACAAAAAAAAACTAAAAAAACACGTAATAAATTTGTTTATATCCATTTTTGTTACATTTTTATCAATCAGACAAACATTTTTGGGGGAGGGGGTTCAAACCTCCTACCCCTCCCTCTGGATACGGACTTGTCTAGGAGTCAATTTCCCATTCCAATTGGCCTCCCTGGCAATTTCTAATTAATTTAAGGTTTCTGTTGCAATAATGCCAAGAATTTATTCAGATTTTCTGGATATTCTTTGTCAAATAATGCCCAATGGATAAGTTAATAATTCTAACTTTATTTTTAAATACTTTTGAATTTGAAATGGGGTCACTATTTAAATGCAGGGAATAAGTCAAAACATAATGTTACACAATCTGTGGTTATACTTTGACTTATCCAGTATCTTCACTTAGACAGTGCAATTGTGCTGCCTGTGATTTTGTTAAAACTTGGTTCAATTATGAGATTGAGCATCCTGTTCCAGGCATGATAGTTCAGGGAAGTGAAAGGGGGGTATAGACTGCAGCATCTGTATGCCTCCTTTTGTATGGTGTGTTTGGGGACGAGTTGGTCCCTCTTCCCCTGTTGATGAGTTGAATAAAGTTAGTAATAGCTACATTATTTTTACTGGGGGGGGGGGGAAGAGGGTGTGCTATCGAAGTAGGTGCTATTCAAGTGCTAGGGAAGAAAAGTAACTATTGAACAAACAGGCTTCTTGCTTAATCTAAAATGATTAGGCAATAAATTATAAACAATAAACACATTAAGCAATCATAAATATTAGTGCTGGGGCTTGGCTTTTACTAAAATTGTCAGCAATGAGCTGCTGCAAACAGCAGTATTATAGCATAAACCAGCTCATGGTTGGGCAAAAGTGATGTTGTATATCAGCTGCTTTTTTTCAGCCAGATTCACCACTAATCAAGGTTCAAGGTATTATTATTAATACCATATTTACACAACATATTAAATTCCTGACAGAGTTGGGAACAAAAAACATTTAACACATAGATTTAAATTAATTGCACCTCTACTAATATTCCACTTATAGAGATTTAAACCAAAATCTTCAATTTTCTATTTCAAACTACCCTTACAATAAAATACAAAACAAAAGGTAACTCACCTTTACAGAAACAACACAGGAGACAGATCAGTGCTACCCAGGGGCATAGCTACATTATTTTTACTGGGGGGGGGGAAGAGGCTGTGTTTTTTCTAGCAGGGCTAGGGGATGACCAAACTATCATAGAGAGATGTGTAATAGCTCATTCAAACTTAAATTAAGTTTGCTAGTGCCCTTTTTAAGTGACCCTAAAGATTGGGGGGCAACTACCCCCTCCCCTCCTTAAAGGCCCCCTCCCCCAAAGTCATCCAATTAAAATTTTGTGATAGCCATTTTGTTTAACATAGATAAAAAAAATCCAAACTCTATGGTTTTGGTGATGGTATGACCCTCCATAGTCCCTGGGGAAAGGGATGTATGCTGTATTGGTATTGGATTTATTGGTATCACACATATTAGTATGGGCATATTTTATTGGGTGTATTGGTATCACAGGTATGTTAGACAGATTTTCAATAGCTCATATAAAAGATATTCCTCATATCTATGTCCTTCTTATAAATTCCACCATCAACAAGTTCCAAATGGCACTTTTGGTGCCTTGTCTCAAGTGGAAAAGATGGGGCTAGTGGGATACCAGAACTTTTTAGGGTGTTGTTTAATGACTCATTTGCAAGTTATTGCTCATATCTACCTGATTTTTGTCAATTCTACCATCCATAAGTGTGATATTGCACTAAAAACAACACTTTGGTTTCACTTCTTAAGTAGAAAAGCTTAGAAGTATAAAAAAATATCATCATTGTAATATTTATGGTCCAAAAGCGTTAACTGAAGGTTTGCAAGAACACCTCCCATATGTTCCACCTCCAAGCCCCCTTAATAAGCTACACAATTAAGGTACAAACACCACCATATCAAATTAGATTATTAGAGGTGTGGTTATGTTAGTACTGCATTGTACATCAAATTAGAGTGTCTTACATTCAATTCCTGCTTGTTTTTTTTCAATCACAGTTTTGTCCCCTTCTTTGTGATCATTTTCAGATAATTTCACTGTTTTTGTAAATGTGATGCACTCATTTTTTAAAGCATGTCCCAGACAGGTATTTTGTCAATCATTTTAATTCAAAAGAGAATAGGGGCCTTTCAGTTCATGGTTTGCAATGCTATTCTTAGTAGATCACTAGATTCATACCCCCAACAAATGGCATAATTTTGTCAAAATCCTGTGGGAGGGGGGGAATGGTTAAAGTTGAAGCCAATTTTCCCAATCCAAGTAAAAATGACAGAGAAAATAAAAAAACAAGCCATATAGTAATAAAAAAGGTAAAGATGTACAAAAGAAAACTGACCTGTTTCAGTATATACTTGAACTATGCAGGCTTATTTTTGTTTTGACAAAATTTTTGGAGAAACCAAATTTCAGCTGGGGGGGGGGCTAACTGGGGTCTTGGGGAAACGTGAGGTCTGGGAGGGGCAGTTGCCCCCTCTAACCCATAGCAAATTACACTTCTGATCCCAACCCCTTGCTACTTAGTGGTTGAAGTGTAGGCATGTGGTTCTGGAACCACTCAAACTTATGTATTAAAAAAAAAATCTTATTGTCATATTTACTTATTCAAATTATTTACTTGACAATTCCACTGTAATATTCTCTCCATATGTAAGATTGTGCATCCAAAGAGGAAGAAAGGCAAATGAAAACAGTTATGTTGGAGTATTCATGTAATTTTTCCCAAAATTTTGAAACAAAAACAAATTTAGTTTATAATTCCATTTATTGTACCTAGAAGTAATGAGTGGATTTTCTATGTAGGTCAAATAACCTCCCTAAGCCCAAAGGCACATTTCTGTTGAGCTAGCAAAATTTTCCACAAGCATGTTGATAAGCAAACCTTTCCACTTAGTTAACCTTTTGTTTTGAAGCTACTTGCCTGGAGCTACTTTCTTAAGTGCCACTTAATTTAATTTTTCAAAACAAAGAATTAAATATCTATTTCTTCTTTTTTTACAAAAAAAAATAATGCTATGTTCTGATTTTTTTTTTCTATTCTAAACTTATTTTTTCCTTTGTTCAGCTCCTTAATAAAGGGTTGAGGTGTGTTATCTCCCCTAGATTGGAGGTGATTAGAAATTATATTAAAAAATAAGTTTTGAATTGAAACTAAGGAGCAACATAAAAATAATAAGTTTAAAGTCATTAAACAGCACACAAAATAATGGATTGATTTATCAGGTAGCATCTTGGTCTCACCTAGTATTGCTCAAAATGGAGAACATATCAACCATAATATGAACTCTGGAAATCCAGTTTTTTTTTTCTATAAAATGGAGAATTTCAAGTTATGATACAAATTCTAAAGTAAGTCTGTAGTCTTAAAACTAATAAGAATCCTTCAGGTTCAGGTTCATTTATTATTCAATCTTACATAATGACACTAAATATATACAGATATCTGGCAGTGAGACAAGCTCGTTTTGCACAGATAAAAAAAAGAAAAACAATAAAGAAATATACGGATTTTCATTCAAAATGGTAGACTTCACAAACAAATATAAATAAATCAATAAATGTAAGGTTAATTACTCACCACATCACGGCAGACACCCACCCGACGATACATAAACAACTCTCAACCAGCAATGGAACAAGAAGAAGGATATCAAGATCCGAGAGAGATCGAAAAATAAGAAAAGAATATTATTATAAGGAGAATATATTAATAAGAAAATAATATTTGACTAATAAATGTCCAAAAGGAATGATTTTATTTTATTTTTTAAAATTCCAATCGACACATCAAAATCAAAAATAGATTCATATTGGTTCCACGCGGTGACCACACTATTTCGTAGAGAAAACCGGGACCTCTCTGAAATTATCAACGGCTGGTGTAGTTTGCGAGCTAGATGAGAAGATGGCGGAGCAACTGGGAACAAATCAAAAGAAAAGAAATAACTGGGCAGTGACAGGAGATTATGATTAACCTTGAATAAAATCGAGTTAAAAGTAACTGCAAGTTCAACAGGAAGAATATTCAATAAACAATATAAACTCTTTGTAGAAGACTTACTGGGGAAAGACGCTGGGGAAGGAAGATAACTTTTTAAAATACGAAGCGCCTTATTTTGTTGCCTCTGAAGCAGAATTAAATGGGATCTGAAAGTATTCAAGTAAATAAGTGGGCAGTAATTTAGATAAGAATGAACAAGCGCGAAATAAATAGAACGCATAGCTTCGAGCAGCAAAATGAATTTCATACGTTGCATAATACCCACGTTCCTTCCAAGCTTCAATCTTATACCATTTATATGCGGCTTCCAACTCAAATTTGAGTCAACCAGCACACCAAGGTAACGAATAATTTCAACACGTGATATATCCATACCTGAAACAGATGACTTAATCAACTTCAGACATGGAAGTGCCCGTGACGTACGCGAAAATACCATAAACTTTGTTTTTGAAGTATTCAGAGCTAGCCTATTTGCCGTAAACCATGCTACTAGTCTATCAAATACTAGACTTAAATTATGTTTGACACGATCTTCATCGATTCCAGAGACACTACAGGCTGTGTCATCTGCGAAGAGAACGGTCAGCCCTAGGTCCTCAACTGAATTACTAATATCATTAACATAAATTAGAAACAACAGAGGGCCGAGAATTGAACCTTGGGGCACTCCAACTTTTTTTGACTGGTTTGAAGACGTTGATATAACTTCGCCCCCATCAATACACTGGACTCTATCGCTTAAATATGACAATATTATCGATTTAGCCGGACCACGTATACCACAATTAGACAATTTTTCATTTAAAATCATGTGACAAATAGTGTCAAACGCTTTCCGTATATCCACAAATATAGAAGCTGGAATTTCACCCTTATCCAAGGCATCATGAATAAACTGGGTTACTGCCAAAATAGCATGCTCAGTAGAATGTCCTTTTCAAAACCCGAATTTTGACTTACTGAAAAAACTATTCTTGTCAAGAAAATTTACAATCCTCACGTACAAACAACATTCAATAATTTTTCCGAAAGCAGATAGAATAGATATGGGCCTATAGTTGGACGGATCATTTATATCTCCCCCTTTGTGTAGTGGAATGACACGGGCGGACTTCATACATGAAGGGAAGATACCATTCTTGAAACAAAGATTAATTATGTGCACAAGAAAATTTACTATACTAGGCATAATCGATTTAAGCAAGTTCGTAGAAGATCCGTCGATTCCTTCTGAGTGTCCATTTTTGAGTTGATGAAGTACAAGCATCAATTCAGCAGACGAGACTGGAGTGAGGAATATGGATTGGTCAGTAGAAGAGGGTAGAAAACTTTTGAAATCAGCAGAATCTTCCGACGTCTTTTCACCTATTTTAGCGAAGTGCGTGTTGAGCATGTTGGCGACGTTAAGTTTTCCTTTAACAGCTGTATCACCACCTGGGGGCATCATTTCGTCCGGAAAAGAATTCAACTTTTTTTTGCCGATACAATCGTTTATTAATGTCCATACCTTCTTAGGAGATCCATGCGCGCTATTGAATGCCTTCAAATAGTAGAGCTGTTTAGCAGACCTGAGAGCCTTGGTTAAGCAATTTCTGTAAGCTTTAAAAAAGGCTTGATTTGTTTCATCGGGATTTGATAGATATATTTTATACAGCCTGTTCTTTGATTGGATCGACCTTAGTAGTCCTCGTGTAACCCAAGGCTTTTTAGATCTGTTGTAACGTCTTAGACGGGTCGAAGACATCGGACAAGCCACATTAAGTGCTGTGGTAAATTCGTTGACAAAATACTGTGAAGCTTGATTTACATGCTCGCAGTCTAAGCACGGAGAGGGGTCAATTTTAAGCAGCAGTTCATTCAACCGCTGAACAGATGTAGCATCAAGCCTTCTAGTTGTTTTGATCGGAGTCGCCGTTTGTCGCCCAGTTTTTATCTCCATCAAAAGCATAAAGTGGTCTGACGTGTCATCGATAATAACATGACACGAATCAAATTCCATATTCAGAAAAATATTGTCGATTACCGTTGCTGTCGAGCTTACAACTCGAGTTGGAATACGACAAGCTGGGAGAAGCCCCAGCGAAAGACAAAGTGTCAGAAAATCAACAGCCAAAGGCAAATATTGTGTAGATGAAAGATCATGACCAGCATTACTTATATCAATATTAAAATCCCCAATGTACATAATCTTCCGACTTTGCTCGATTGCGATCGAAGAAAACGCTTCCAGCTTACTTATGAAATGTTGCACCGAAGAGCTAGGTGGTCTGTAAAACAAACAACACAACACATTTTCATTACCAAAATCAAGCTTCACTTTGAACTTGTCTACAAAATAATCATAAAGTGTGCTTTTCAGATCCAAAACGACAGTCAATCATTGAACTGAGCTCATTGTGCAGAAGTGATGCATAAAAAAAAAATAAAAAAAATAAAGCCCCAATCTAAAAATGCTTTACTTTTATAATGTTAAAACTGTCCTTCAATGGTTTACTTTTAACATATCAAAACTCTTATATTGTTTTTTGTTTTCAGTAAAGCACTAGTTGTCTGTAATCCTATAAACATAAGGAAATATCACCAATGGATTTATTTGCACTAGTTTTATTTGATATATGTTAGATAGGCTATGAAGTGATAATTTTTGTTTGTTTTAAGTTTCAACTTTGCTCTTTACTTCTCTTGGAAAAGACTTTGTTTCTTTAAAATTAATATTTTGAAGCATTAATTGTTTTCCTAATATGTTTCCTTCTCTAAAGGCTCTTCTTTAGGCATAAGCCAAGGCTTTTCACTATTGTGTAAAATATAGTGCATTCAAGCAAGCCAAGATAACGTATCTGACAAGTCCAATTGGCTAAGCTAAGCAGTTCATGACGTGTAGATCATTTTAGAGGTTAGGAGGGTAGGTACCATTCCAGTAGCCTGTATTTCTGTGCACTTCCATCAAAGGGAAACACTTCCACTGTTGCCACTTATTTTATATTTTCAAAATATTTTCTCTAGCCTTCATCTTACCCTGCTAAGGTAACTCAACCCCCACAAACACAAAAAAAGAAGAAATAATAATAGTAAAAAAACAAAAATAGATACTTTAGGATATCTATGCCATATATTCTACATATATTTTGGTATATAAGCAGAATATTCCAAAATCTCTTGTTTTCTTCATTCTTGTTATTTGTCATACTTTCTTTTTGGCTGCTCAATTTTATGTGAAGAGAGAATTTTCTCAGGGTAGCCTAACTGTCTACAGGGGGAGGGGGAGGAATATATTTGGACCTCTGTACCTATAAACAGCTGAATTTAAATTTTTGGTGCCCTAGGCCAAAGCGTTTTTGCTGCTCTGGTTCTGCAAGATTTTCAGGGATGTCCCCAAAAATTCAGAGATAGTGGAAGCACTGAACAGAATGCAACTGACTAACCAAAAGTAATGAAAGAGAGGAGTGATACAGAACTCTCAGCTGCCATTCTTGAGAGACATCTGACAGCTTATGAGTGGCCACAGATTTCCTGTGTTGTTTTAAAATCACTTTTCTGTCAACAGGCAGCACAGCAGCAAAGTCCACCAGGCACTTGGACAATAAATCACATCAGTCCAGTTTTTGTTAAGAAAAAAATCGCTCTTGTGTTTTTTTTTTTGGCACCCCTAGGCCTGGTTCTATGCATAAATTTTGGCGTGACTACAATAAGAAAAGCCTAACTTCATAAATTCAGAAAATGGCCTCATACCTCTTAACCAATTTGTAATATGAAAATCTTACGTTTTTTAGTTTTCCCTACATAATATAGATAATAAATTACTTGGCCTATGCAATTTGCTTTCTTTAACTACTATTAAGGCTGTTGGTTTAAAATTGTTTAGGGGGAGGCTGAATCAGTTGCTATTTCATGCCCAGAAAGCTCTTGTCAACCATAATCTGCTATTTTGATAATAAATTTGTGTTTTTCTCTTTTATTTTGGAAGTTTAAAGCTACTCTGCTACTGTAAAACTTGGAATAAATCAAACAATGGAAAAAATAAAGACAAATTAGGTGGCCAAATCAAAAAAGTAAATTTGAAAATAGGGATAGTACCTAGGGAAATAAATGTCGGCAACTAGGAATCAAAGAGGCAATTTAGATGGCATAAACCAAGTGATGGCAAAACATGGCATAACCAAATGACTAACTTATAGCTTTCAGATTAGAAACTTTTCTTTATTTTGTCCCTTTTTTGATGCTGTCCCTGGTTAGAAGAATTTAAGGTTAAAAGTGCCAGAAACAGACTTAGGGGAACTCATTTGATTTCTAATTTGCAATACATTCACTTCACCTACCCCTATTGAGCCAAAATTAAGCATTGGTCCTTAAATGTAAAACAATAAATCCAGGTATAGCTTTGTCAAAACTTGTTAATGGATGAAATCCATTATCATCCATGGCACCTTCTTAGACAGCAATTTTTCAAGTAATATGTTTGTGTATTTTACTGCTACTCAGTGTTATATTTGTAATATTCATTATTCATTTGATTAACTTTATGTTTCCTATTTTGTGCTATGGTATGTCTTTGTTTACTGTTTGTATTGTTTGAGGGTTTAGGAGTAAATTAATTACCATTATCTATCTCTAATCAGTATTCAAAAATAAGAATTTGCTTCAGATGAGTAAGCTCATTTAAGCTTACAATACAAGGAGGCCTATAAACCTAACTAAATTTATGCTTGTTAATTATTTTTGTATTTATTGATTTGTAATGATGTATATGCTTAAGGCTGCAGCAGGGATTCTTAAATTTTCTTAGAGCATCATACTTAAGGTTGGGCATGAATGGCTTTTTCAAAGTATAGCTGTTGTCAGTAAATTGTGTGCTTGTATTTTGAACATTTGTATGATAAATTTTTGTTTCTGGCATTTCTTAGAACATAAATATACTTTCAGGAAGACCTCCTTAGATTAAGAGGTGATAATTATTCACTCCAAGAGGAAAATAGGAAAATATTAAATGGTAAGCTATTTTCTTATTATGAAATAATTAATTAATTAGAAAATTTCTAGTTAAAAATTAGAAAAAGGGGTTGTGGAGATAAAAAAGAGACATGTTTACATCACTTTTATACCTACACAGAGGTAAACTTTTGGGAGGGCTGATGTTTGATTTTTTTTAAGATATAAAAACAAACATCATTTTCCGAAATCTAAGAGGGAGGGGAGGGGCAATTTGTCTTTTTTCTTAATTTTGTTTTTCTAAAGAAAATGCAGGAAAGGTACTCAAAATCTAGGGGGGTAGCAACCCCCTCCCTGGTACGCCCTACACCACCATCCCTATTGGTGCCAGTGGAAATTTTTGCCAGTGGAAATGGTGCCAGCTTTCAAATTCCTCAAGAGGACTGCCTGTTAAGGAAAATTTTAAGAACATGGGTATATAGATGCAATCTTTGTTATTGTAAGCTGCTATCTTTGAAGTTTTGCTAAGTTCTTTCTTTGTCATCTTTAAAAGTTTTGCCAATCTTCCCCTTTTTTGCTAAGTTCTTTTTGTGCACTATGTTATGGTAAAAATTGTAAGTTTTGCAGCTGCTATGGGGCTGTTTAAGATCATATATGTAGTTGAGCTGACCCTTTTGCTTACTTGCTAACTGGATGTATTGGGATTTATCCATTGGTAGGGTGTTAAGACAGCTCCTGAATTAGCCCAATATTATTGTGATTTCTCTTCCAGATCTTTTATTGGAGGCTTTCCTCAAGGGCTGTGGGATGTCTTGCCATCCCCAGAAGCATATTTATTGAATCTTTCTAATACATACATACATGCGTGTATTTAATCTTTCTAATATGCTGAATCACTTGAAAAGAGCACTGGACCTTTTAATTTCTGTTTGAATGAGCCTTCTCCTGCTAACAAAAACAAAGAACATGCAGATGAAAGTGAATTTTGTTGCATATATATATATATATATAAATTATGTTAAGTTGGATCATCTTGTCCTAATTTTCTCCTTAGTGCAACATCCTTCCTCCTTGATAGTATTTTTCAAGCTAACAAAATTCACTCTCATCGCCCTCAAAATTCACGCTTGCTTTTTGTTTTGATTTCAGATCCGACAGGTTTTTCATTATAGTTTTATTGAAAATTGCTCAGTGCATACATAGTTGTTTTGATCTGATTTTTGGAAAGCCAGAAGGGTGCTTTATTTAGTTTCATTTTTATTGTACAAATGAGATCAGGATGAATAGAATCATTCATAGATACTCTCAACACTGATCAAAATTTTGAAAGTGGTTTTGTTCAAGATATTCAAAAGGTCTAGTAACTACACCTGTAGGACCACAATGCCGCACCCCCACAGCTCCCTGGGCAACGATTACAAATTATGCAATTTGCCCTTTCTCACATGCAGGATTTATCATTAGGAAAAGAGGGAATGTTTGATTGTGGGTGAGCTTAGGGTAAAAGGTGAAAGGCATGTTAAACTAAATCAAAAGATACTATGTGTGTCCAGTTTATCAAAAAGTCATATCTGCAATATCTCAATAGTGGCTGAGGGTATTAAGTTTAAACTTTCAGGGTATGTTTAGAGAGATGTTGAAAAGTGATTGTAGAGCAACCAGTTATATCCATTCCCTTTGTAACTGCCCTCTCCCCAAAACTATTTGATTAAGACTTTGGAATAGCTATCTTGTTCAGTACAGGTGAAGTCAAATAACTATGCATCTCCCAAACAAATTATAACTGCCAAAAAACATAATACTATACACTTTTATTTATATTTGTAATTTTGAAAAATAAAAAAACAAAAATGAAAAAAAAATCTTGATTTATTGAGTTTCCAGGGGTAAATATCATTATATATTAAATGGTCAGCCCATTTTCATTAGTACTGTCTGGTTACCTTGATTTTTATTGTGATTTCTTTATTGTTCATTGATGTTTTGAAAAACAAAGCACTGAAACACAAATGACACAATAGGCTTTAGAACTTTAAGGGGTTTGAGAATGAAGAAGAAGACATTAAATAAACTCCTGCTTGAAGTAATTTTTGTGCATTTTAAGCTTGACTTGAACATTCGATTTTTGTTTGTTTTAAGTTTGACTTCGATTTTCAATTTAATTTTCACTTGTTTTCAGATTATTTTATTCATCTATATCACTATCTGTTGTCTTTATGTTTGATATGATCATGTAGTTTAATTTCTGTTTATTTTGGGTTTCATTTATTCTTTAATTATAATTTCTGATCCTTTTCAGTATGAATCACTTTTTTCTTTACTTTCCTTTAAAAAACTTCTTTTTTGGAATTATTTTTTCTTTTTAATTAACCAAGAAAAGGTGTTTTTCGAAATCTTGGGGAGAGACAATCACCCTCCTTTCAATCGGTGCTCTTTGGCTGAAGCCATTCTCTAGACACGCTTGAATGCACATGTATCTCAATTCATCTTTTTATTTAAACAATCTTTTCATGTTCTACTTCATTATAACTGTTTGTCCGTTTAAATAAATCCATGGTCAAGTTATTTATAAAACAAGGGTTCTGTCTTGTTGCCTTAAAAAAATACATGATTAAATAAATAATTGCATGATTGATTAAATGAATGCATGAGCCTTGTCACTCATGAAAAAGAGTTCTATTTGTTGTTAAAGCATCACAAATCAATAAACCCCCAAAAAGTCAAGCAGTTCTAATGAAAGTCACACCATCATATTCAGCATATCAGAGAACCGTACTAAAGAGGTTTCAAGCTCCTAACTACAAAATCGCGTAATTTTGTATTTTTAGCCTGAAGGAAGAGCATGCATGCATGCTTATTTTTTGTTATTGTTTCGTTTTCCTATTATTATTACCAGAAGAGCAGGAAGACATTTATTTGAAAAGAAATTAAGAGTTCTAGCATCCTTTTTAAGTGACCAAAAAGATTGGCGGGCGATTATCTCCCCTCTCATCCCCTTTTCCCCCAAAGACATCAAAATTCTGAGACAGTCATTGATTAAGTGTATTTGAAAGGTTCAATAAATATGCTTCTGGGTATGGCATGACTTCCCATAGCCCCTGGGGAAAGTGCTGTTAGTTATGCAATTTGCCTATTGTTTAGATATAGCAGTTGTTTTTGGGAAATATATGGATACTTTTGGAGAGGGGGATTGTCCATGGGGAGAATTTTCAGTGGAGATTAACTATTCCTGGGAGTATTTTTTAGGGGTAATTTTACATGGGGGTGGATTTCCTGGTATGATTTGAAAAATGGTCAGAAAATAAATAAAAATAACATGTTCTTTCAACTGAAAGTAAGGAGCAACACATTAACACTTAAGAACAGCTCCTGAAACACAAGGGCCATTGAATTCGAATGAGAAGTAGTTTGAAAGAACTTCAAGATTTTAGTATACAGAGCAAAGAATAAGGAAGGGATAGCTCCCTCATATACAAAGTAGTTTCTTTTTGTTGTAAGTTTTAATGTTGCTCCTTAATTTCAGTTGTAAAAAAATAAATTTTGTTATTTAATAATATACTGAAGGTGCATACCCCCCCCCCGCCCTGTATTATTGGGACGAGTTGTATAAACATAAAAAACGAATACAATTTTTAAAGAAGTGTTTGATGCGTTTTTACAGATTTTTTTGTACCCCCCCCCCCCCTCCCCCAAGAAAATCCTGGATACGTTCTTGACTATCAGAGTTCATGGTGTTAAGACCTCTTTTTGGATTTAACCGATCGCTAATAATTGGTAAAGGATTATAGTCGCTTCCTGACCTTCAGCCAATATTTTGAAAATCATTAATTCAGTGAACAAAGGATTATAATTTGAACAAGTATTGCAACTTGAGTGAGAATTCCCTTGGGACTGTGGATTTTCTTATTGATATTTTCATAGCAGTGACCTATATGATATAGGTCAAGATCAAGAGTGATAATATTGGAGAAAAGCCATCAAGCTAAGCAGTACGAATATAAATTGGACATACGATACGAAATAAGCCAAAATTCAAAAATAGTTTTCGGAACAGAATAGGCAATTACGCTGCGATAAAAGTGATAGGAGAGAAGTAAGCAGAAGAGGGGTGAGAGAGTTGTCTGCAAGAGCCGTGGTACCCACTGGGCTTGCCCCTTAAATTACGGGGACAAGGTAGACAGCCTCCAACGCTTCCCTTACTTCTCTCGTAAGTGAATTTCTGCTATTAACATTTTTGGCTCCGCCCACGGACTGATCTTGGACTCTGTGTGATTACGTTCTGTACGAAATATGCCGCCGGATGATACTGGTGCGAAAGAGAACTGATACGGAATGCCGTGTTGAATTTCGCAGTAAGGGCGTATAAAGCGGGAAATTAGAGTGCGGGTATAATGAGCAAAGCTGCAGAGTTCTTCGAGTTGGATGATATACGGATGCAAAGAAATTACTGTGGTCTGGGGCAGGCCAGTCAACTAGGCCAACTAATCGTGACAAACGTACTGACCACATATTCGATATCATAAAAGCACTGAAATACTGCGATGACAACAAAGTCAATTTGCCGTGTTTTGTTATCTATGAGCCTGACGAGGTTTCTATGATTGCCGGAGAAATCTCAGCGACACTGACCAGGTAAGTGAATGAGCTTAGTGCTATGTTTTACAGTTTTGTGAGATCCGCGAGTCAGTCCCAACCGGCAGCCTCCTCTGTTCCACTGAAAACTGCGACAGTGTCGACTTATGCAGTCGTGCTAAAGAATCCCCCGAAAGGACTGGACGATCCCGTTTCACGAAAGGATTATCTCGATAAAGTATGTGGAAGCAACTGTGGAAATATTGTGGAACTGAAAACTCGCAAAACCGACTGGAAAGTTGTTCTGAACGATAAAGAGGCTGCGAAATCAGTTGCACAGGCTATTGCTAAGTCCGACTCAAGTATTAAAGCAAAAGTGTCCAGTCCTGCGTTCTTTGGCATAATCAGGCACGTGCCCAGCAGCGTTAGTGAGGAGGATATTTGTGGTCTTTTGAATAATTGTGCTGAGGCCTCTCAGATCGGAAAAAAGAGATCGTTCAGACTGAAATTTGTGACCAAGCAGCATCTAGCCTCCGCGATGAAATCTCTGCTTATTATAGGCTACGAACGAATTCCAGTCAAGGACTTTCATTTTTTCCCGAAGCGTTGCTATAAGTGTCAGGCCTATGGGCATATTGCAAAGGACTGCTCTAATAAAGCAAGATGCTCAAACTGCGGAGGAGGCCACACTAATTCAAAAGATACCCCGTGCCAGAACCAGATGAAGTTCGCCCTCTGTGGCTCCGATAAGCACCCCTGCTACAGTTTCAGTTGTCCAGAATCCAAAAAGGCCCTATCTAAGCGATGACTAGCTCCAGCACTCTGAGAATAGTGACGTGGAACATAAATGGCGGAGTACTATGTAAATTACCACTTTTAGAAAACCTTGCTAACAAATTTGACATTGTGTGCGTGCAGGAATATTTCCTGTCGGCTGAGGGACTCCAGCTCTTACAACTAAACGAAAGCGTAAATGTGTTTGGCATTCCTTTAGGAGATCGGGAAGAGGTCGTCCCTCTGGTGGTGTTGCTATCATTGTCCGTGCCTCGCTTCGTGCCTCGACGTTTAAAGAAGCGGACTTTTATATTGCAGTGAAAATTGAAAATACTGTTGTGCTCTCAGTCTATATGCCAACGAACTACAGGAATGTCCAATCTGACAATAAGTTTAATATTGCTTGTGGGAAAGTAGCCGCTGTTGCTACATTATGCGCAGCGGAAAAACTTTCATGTATTATTGCCGGAGATATGAACTCTAACCTCTCTGATGCTAATGATCAGAGAGGTCAAACCTGCACGATACCTGCCCAAGTCGGCGGGTACTGAGAAACAGAGTAGACTTCACGTATGTACATAATTCCGGTTCCACGTCCTCGCTCGATTTTCTGCTCTGCTCTCCCGACTTGAGGACTCACGGTGACTGTGAGGTTGATATCGGCTTTTGTGTTTCTGATCACCTTCCAGTGGCTAATACCTTCATTATTAATGACCTCCTGAATAATTCCCCAAATGATGCTCCAAAGGATAAAAAGTGGTTCCAGAAGACTGAATGGCAAAAAGCTAATTTAGCCATGTTCAGGTCTGTGTGTGATGGAATCCTGGAAAAGATTAAAGTCCCTTTCCAGCTACTACTCCAAAGCTCGCCGATTGCATGTGATGAGAAACAAATACTTCTAAATATCTACTGTAGTGAAATAACTCACGCCTTGCGTTGTGCAGAAAAAACCGCGGCTCCTATTCGTAAAGTGAGAATTGGGTCAGAAGTTCCAGGATGGTCGGAAAACCCAGCTTTGGTTAATGCGTGTCAACAAGCTAAAATGTGGTATAGTGTGTGGATTGATTCGGGCCCTCCTAAACAAGGCGTTGTAAACAGTGTTCGATTGTATACAAAGTGGCACTTCTCCAAATGTCTCGCCTTGCATCGCTCTCGTGTGATTGATGAAAACAGTGAGTCGCTACGAGTCGATCCAAATAAAATTTGGAAATTCATCAAGAAGAATCGATCTGCAAAAGCGCCCAGTAACGAATCCGCCCCTAGTGAAAGTGAATGGAATAGTTATTTCACGAGCGAGTTTGCTGCACCTGATCCTGAATTGGAGTGAAAGTTTGAGAGAGATCTTGATCTCTGTTTAGAATCTTTGGAACCGGATCTTGGCCACGTAGTGAGTGTGTCGGATGTTCGTTCGGCTATCCGTAAACTAAATAGAAGTACTCTAAAGGAGTAGATAATATCTGTGGTATGCATCTGATTCTCGGTAGTGAACTGTTAACAGTACATCTAGCACTTAAGTTCCAAATGATTTTTAGTTGCGGTCTAGTGCCAGATATTTTTTGTGCCGGTGTAATCACCCCTGTCATCAAGAAAGGTAAAGACCCATCTGAATGTTGTTCTTACCGCCCGATAACCGTTGCTCCCGTTTTTTCTAAATTGATGGAGTTATTAGTTATTGAGGAGATAAAGTATGTTTGTAGTACGCCAGATTCGCAGTTCGGTTTCAAGAGAAATATTAGCAGCGAGCACGTGCATAGCCTATTGTCTAATGTTTTGTTGGATGCAGATGCTAAAGGAGAAACGGTGGTGCTTGCAGGCCACGACGTCCGCGGGGCTTTTGATTCGGGTATCCATGCACAACTGCTTGTCTCTGCGTTTAAGAGAGGACTTGACAGATCTATAATTGCTATTTATAGGATTATGTATTTTAAGTTGAAGGTTAGAGTAAGGGTACTAAAAAACCAGAGCCCGACAGTATCCGATTTCCTCATACCAGTACGAAAAGGCATTCGCCAAGGGGCTTTATCATCACCGCCTGTTTATAATAACAGTATCATCGAGGGTCAGAAGACGGTGTAAACGTGCTTTATTTTTCGTGGAATTGATTTGTCTCTTGTTAATTATGCCGACGACATTTTAAATCTGAGTAGATCCGTCAGTGACATAGAGAGTAATTTCAGAGTTTTGTCTAATGAATATGCTAACATAGGCCTAGAATTCAACTCCAGCAAAAGCGAGGTGGTCGTCTTTAATTGTCGTAAGAAAGAGTTGGTGCCTGTCATATTTGCACTTGGTAGTAATACTGTTACTGCAGCAGCATCAATGACTTACCTTGGTTTGCCAATTGGGTCTAATCTTAAAGCTACCCGATCCTGTCTAATAAATGATCTCAGACAGAAAGTCCGAAAAGTGTATGGGATGATTTTGTCATGCAAACGCCTATATAACCGCCGCATTCTAGTACGGATCTTCAATTCCTTTGCCACCCCTCATATCTTAGCTTTTTCACCTTTCTGGTCTTTGTTTACTTTTGATGATAAAAAAACAATCCGTACAGTGTTCTATAAGTTTGCAAAATATCTGCTTAGCCTTCCCCCCTGGCGAAGAAACCGCCAGATTTCAGCACGTTACGGACTCGGTGACCTCTTCGTCGTGATCGCGACCAGGAGGGAAAAGTTCCTGAAATCTTTAGACCCAACGCATAGTATGTTTGAAGCTATAGTCAGTAATGTGTAATGGTTGTCTTTTTATGTAAATAGTTCGCCATTGGTTTTTTTTTTTTTTTTTTTTTTAGTTATTTAAGTATTAATTTAAGTTGTTCGTTTGTTAAATGTGTTTTGTTGTTTTCTTTTCATTTTTTCTCTACTCCATTTTTATTTTTTTGTATTGCTAAAGATGGGTAATAAAAATCATTCATTCATTCATTCACTATAGGCAGTGTTGTAGGTCTGAAACTTTTTTTGTGTTTTGTGTCATGGCTATTAAAAATTGTCTAGGTCAACTAGAGCAAACACAGAAAAATTAGCATATGTTCTATATGATCGGATTACTAACAAGGGAAGATACCAGCAATATGCTGAGTTATTGCTTCATAAGACGCTGTATCTGTATTTGGAATGGCTTCCCATGGGAGATTATTCCTGAAAACCTGTCTGTTAATTTCTTTTGAAGGAAGTTCAACAGAAACAGTTCCAAGAAAAAATATAAGTAAAAGGTTGACTAGTGGCATGTAAGGCCGAACCCTCTATAGAAACAATCACAAAAACAATTTGCTACATGAGACCTGGGACATTTTCATAGCTAGTGCTATAGGATTTTCTTGGATTGGTAATGATTGCCAATGTTTTAGTAACATTGTGCATGTGCAACATGCCCATGTGCATGTGCATACCGATTTGTTGCCAACAAATCAGACATAACTTTATGCACTTCTTTAGTTCTTAGGTGCACAAACAAGTAAATTTGGCTACTCTCACAATCACTACTACAATTGAAAGGGTCAATAAAAATAGGAAATAAACTAAGTTAAAATATGTGAGTTGACTGACAATTTGATGTGCATCAGAAAATTATTTCAGTTTCAATATACTTCTTTTTAGAATTGAAGACCCTGAAAGCATCTAAAGAAAATGAAAGAATCAATCCTTTGGAGGCTCTGACACCTAAAAAATTCAGTGATTTCCGTCGTCGATTTTTAAAGGGTGACGATGGAGAAACAAGCCCTTCAGATAGCTCTAGTAAAATCATCTCCACTCAAGAAGATGGTATCCAGAAACAGAACGAGAGTTTACAGCAAGAGTTGACTTTGGTATGAGACTTTTTTCGTCTGCTATTATGTATTGACAAGTACTTCTCTCTTTAATTTTTTTTTTTTCTCAAATCAAAGTACTGAGCAAAGTTAAGACTTAAAACGAACCGAAATTATCCTATATATGACTATGAGGATGAGAGGAGCCTAGGCTCCTAGCTCAAATTTTAACTTAATTATTCATTCTAATTACTGTTCAGTATAGGTTTGATTTCTTTATCAAATGTGGTTCAAGTAACACTACTACTTTTTTTTATTTCTTTTTTTTTTATTGTGTTTTGCAGTCTTGTGCATAATGACGATTTGAAAAAAAAAAAACCTTGGAGGCGATACCCAAACTCTTGTTTGTAGTGATTTTTGTTCATTTCAAGCTTGATTTGCATATTCAATTTAAGTTTCACTCGTTTTAAGATTTATTTATTCATTTATATTGTTATCTATTGTATATTTGTTTGCATTGATTGTTTATTTAATTTCTGTTCGTTTTGGGTTTCATTTATACTTCCATAGCATAATTTTTTTTTTCCGTTTTAAGCTTGATTTGCATGTTCAATTTAAGCATTACTCACTTTAAGATTTGTTTATTCATTTATACTATTATTTGTTGTATGTTCTTTTGCTATGGTTGTTTATTTAATTTTTGTTCGTTTTGGGTTTTATTTATTCTTTAATAGTAATTTCTGGTCGTTTCGAGTTTGTATTTTAGCAGGTATTTGTATATGCTGATTTTAAGCTTAAAATGGCCTTTACTTTTTTGTGAAATACTTCTTTCTCGGAAAGTTTTTTTTTTAAAGAGGTTACTATAACTCTTGATTTCCGTTCGAAACAGCCCTCTCCCAGTCTTCTATGGCCATGGTTCAGTACAATCGCTTCTGGGAAAAACAAACAAATAAACACGAATCCGTGATCTTTCTTCCGGATAGTAGCTTTAAACCTCTATAGTACCTCTATAGAAACCTCTATAGGTTTTCTGTTATGCTGAATCTGATATGGAGATTTTCAAAAATCAGGCAAAGCTTGTCAGGCTCGTAGCTTTCGATGGGTTGCATTAAATTTAATGAATATTTTATATTTGGAACCAGTATAAAGTCAATTCTGTTAATGTATCTATTGTAAACAAAATTCCGTTTTTAGTGTTTTGGTTACTATTGGGCCGAGTTGCTCTTTACTTACACTTCATTACCATGAACTGTTTGAAAGCGATAAAAGAGATTCAAAGACAGATGGTGATAATTAAACCTAAACAAAAACCAATATTCTGCTATAATTGTTAGCATTATGTAGTTTGTTAGATTTGAGTCTTTTTTCTACAAGAACAAGGAGGCTACTGTGAGATTACGAAAACCCACTACTGCCACTACCACTAAGCCACTACTGTGGCTTAAATAAAAGCCACTGCCTCTAATGAATTTGACTTTAATACTACTTCATTAAGTGACATACTGCCATGTGACGTTTTTTGGCACCATTTCTGGAGGGGAAAGGCTGAGAAGCATAAAGAGGGTACAGTTCTAATGTCCATGGTTGAATACCATTAACTGGTGGTTCTCCATCTCCCCTCTTTCATATTCCCTTACCCCCTCTTAGTAAGTAAAAACTAAAATAAGCACGCATTGGAAAGAAATTACCTAACGAATAAAATGGCATTTATTCCCATTTTTATGAAAATAATTGAACTTCTTTAGGGTATATTTTTAAAGATACCGATAATGACCCCTCAGACTTTTGATTTACGTGACAAGGTTGCACATATCTTGTGTAAAAATTTAAGAGATGTAAGAAGTTAAAATTTTTGTTTACTGCCCTTAAAAAATTCCTGTTGACTTTTTTAGTTTCGTCACCCTAATTAAACAAAACTCTTTTGTAAAATTTGTTTGTGTCTGTTAAAAGAACGAGCAAAAAACTAATTAAAAAAAAAGCAAAGCTTTACCTTACGGAAGTAAAGAGTGAAGTTGAAACCTAAAACGTGTCTACAAAACCGACACGCGATATTCTCAATATCTATCAAATTCTAGAAACTAATGCTTTACTGAAAACTGAGGTTGCTTGAGCTTTTTTTAGAGAATTAAAATGGCGTTCTAAAAGTTCATTTTAAACAAAAGTTTTCAATATACAGTAAAAGTTATCGATATCATGGTCCCCGAAACACCATGTGTTGTGCAAGCTAGTCATGGAATTTTCTGGTTCTATTCAAAAAATATCCTATTTTTTGGGCCAGTTTCATATTTTTAGTAAAGCTTTAGTTTTTAGAATTCTTTGATATCGAGGAATATCATGTGTCAGTTTATTTTAGCTAATTTTGTAAATATACCTTGAGTGATTGGTAAAGCAGTAACTTTGTAGCTTATTATAAATAACCTAATATTTTATAATTATATATTTAGTTTTATTTTATATTATTTTATAATTATGTATATTATACTTCCAACTTCCTTCTTACTTTCGGAAGAAAAACTTCCTGTTTTAAAATTAATATACTGTATATATGTAAAATGAGTATTTAGATTAAGAAATTTAATATGATTTACTATTTTAAAACTGGGTTTAAAGGCTCTCAATCTTTCACTGGTGCAGCAAACTCACTATTAGGTCACCTTCTAAAAGAGGGTTTTCTTATGGGTAGTGATGGAGCGTGGGTAATCTACTTTAATGATCACCTACACCCTCCTACTTTATGCAGGTTTGCTGTTTCATCTTTGGTGGCCATGATGTAATTTACGAGTTAGAAAAATGGATCATACCACATTATTCTGCATTGATAGAAAAAAAGTAAACAATAAAACTTAAAACTTAAACTTAAAACAATAAAACTCTTTTGTCTGACCTGGCTAAAAAAGGAGACACACCAGTACTACCAATGAAAAAAAAAAATGCGATTTTCTTTGTTCAAGGTGGGGAGTATAAACCTTCAGTTAAGGGTTTTCGACAAAAACTTCGAAAAGGGTTTCGAAAAAAAACTAGGCTTTAGCAGAAAAGTATAAAGCCTGTTGTATCTTTGCGTTTTATTGAAAACTATATGTGTTTTGTACATTCATTGGAAATAACTAATAAAGATAAACTCAATATTTGATATATAAAGATATTAATTGCTGAAAACTCAGCAATGAAGATTTATCTCACCGTCAGTTTTATTTCTATTTTTGATGTTGTCGATATAAAATAAAATGTTTGTAATTTAATTCGTTTTCAGTAAAGTGCAAAGGACTCAATAGGCTTTAGACTTTTATTTCTAATTGATCAGTATTGAAAAAATGTACATGTCCAATATCTCAGGATTGACTGTCTAATGGAAATTATTTGAAACTATATTTAGAACGTTGCTGCACCAGGTGTGTATTGACAAAAATATAATTTGACTTCATTTGACTCACCTCTGCTGCTCTCTCCACCATGGTCAGGCTTAGCTGGTGGCTCTACCTCCCAAGGGCTGGACAAGCAAAAATTACATGAGGAAATCTGGTACCCTCTTCTGGAAAAGTTTGCACATTTTTTTTCCGATATCCGATAATGACCCTGACCCTCATATCGGCTCGATAATGACACTGACCATCATATCGGTCGGCCGGTAAATCGGTTAGGCCCTAATACAGATGGAAATTCTCCTCTACCATGATTTTGTGGATAGTTGACCTTAGAACACCCAACTCCGTGGATGTCCGACGAAGTAATTTCTTTGATAGCAGCAAACCTGGCCATTTCTTTCGCTTCGTTTGAAGTGTTTCGTCTTCTGGAACGGAGTTTGTCCAAGACGGCAGTAAAATAAATAGGTTGCCGATCAGGGTATCGAAGGTTAACTTTATCGGCGATTTTGGGATAAAGCCATCCTCTCAAGTGGACGAGTCAATAAGACTCATCCACTCATAAGTACCAACTCGATTCTGTCTTCTTTGGACAGATTCATCATTCGATCTGGGATTGAAAGGTAACATAAATAAAGTAAAATTTCCAAATTTTATATGTAAATTTTATTTTTATGTTAGTAATTTTAATAATAAAAATCGTAACAAATTTGTCTTTTTCTTTTTGACATTGTTTTTTTTCTTGTTTTAGACTTGATATGCTCACGAAAAAAACGACGTGTCGTGGTAAATTTGATTTCGTTGGAAGTTCAAGCCATCAATATTTTGATTTTTTAAGATCTACAGTATTGGTCAATAGAAGAGATATGTCCTTGCATTGACTACTAACTTTAGTTTTGCTTTAATGAGCTGATAGTTAACTTAACCGAAGTTAATTGATTACATCTGATAAAGAGGCGAGACAAGATTTCTAT